>OU015490.1:79514867-79537367 GCA_907164885.2 Dolomedes plantarius
GAAGTACATCCTTGATACTCATGGATGATTGGTGTACAGTTATCCACGATTGCAATTTCAAAGACGGTTACAAGTACGTTATATTTTAAAAAATTGAGATAATTTTAAATAAATGAATGATATATAGAAATTTTACAGAAAAAAGGACATGTATTACTACAGTGTTATGTACAATTCTTTCCTTTAAACCATGAATTATTTAAGTTTCGATATTCCAATGATTCCAATGCAGACTGGATCCGCAGTTGTAAGTAATGCTTTCCCTGGTTGAACCCTTGCCGGTGAATATTCTGCCATCACAATTAAAACCGAGCATCCTCAGAGGCGCCATCTGGAGGAGCTCGTATCATGTTTCTACCCCTAGAAACCCTACGGATGGACATTCCTGCCTATAGACTTAACGTGCCCGGCGTAGACACGAGAGCATTTAGTGCCGATTGGGACTCGAATCGAGCACCTTAAATACAGAATCCCGACGGGCTAACAATTAGGTGGCTCTGGGCCCTCAAATTTCAACATTCATCTGACATCTGAAGTATTTTACGACGAATGTTCCAAATTGAGTGGTATGCTCGTGTTCCAAGGGAAGTTGCTGTAAATAGCAATAGTTACCTTAATTCGAGAAGTCATTTTCATAAATAAAAGGGAAACAAGGCACGGTACTTGAACTCTTTTCTCTAGAAAACAACCTCCGAGTGGATCAACTGAGAATCACGAAAATATTGCTCAGAAAAATAACACGAAAAATGCTTTTGCAAGCACTTTATGAAAAATGGCTGGAATGGAACTCGAAATCAAAACAGCACTCGAATGAGTTCCTCTTATTAAAATTATTCACGAGTTCGGGGAAGTGGGAAAAAAAGAGAGAGGGTTGCAAAGTAAATTAAAGCAGACGATCACGTTCTTCGATTCTATCCCATGAAAACGTGAGAAACTCATAATGCTAAATACCACTATGATGCAGACTGAGTTCTCTTTTTCGAATATGGGCTGTTGTGAAATTCCAACCGGTTCGACAGAACAGGACCCTGCGATTTTAGAAATCCAATTGTTCCTGATCTAACAATAGTGTTTAAAGGTTTTAAGGAAAATTTCTCATAAAAAGAATAATTCTATACTTTCCGAAAAACTCTCATGTTGATGTAGGGGGGATGTTAACCGAAACCTTAACAATTAAAGAGCTCAGAAACGAGTTGATCACTGCAGCTAGTTATGTAGATCAGAAGTGAAGCATCAGGGCCGTCCCAAGTCTAGAGATTTTGAGGGGGGAGGGACAACGTCAGCTCTTAGGGTTATATATATATATATATATATAATCCTAAGAGCCGACGTGTATATATATATATATATATATATATATATATATATATATATATATATATATATATATATATATATATATATATATATATATATATATATATATATATATATACAGTTGGCTCTCTGTTTAACGACGATCTCTAATTAAAGACGATATTTCCCAGTCCCGGCCCCTCCATTATGGGAAATGCTATTTTTTCACAAATTCTGTTTAAGGGCGATCTCTACTTAAGGACGATTTTTCACGGTCCCTTGAAAGTCGTTAAACAGAGAGCCAACTGTATATATATATATATATATATATATATATATATATATATATATATATATATATATATATATATAGGTTTGTGTGTATGTGTGTGTAAGTAACATATTTTAATGGGTGAGAAATATATTTTAAAAAACATGATTTTCTTTCACTGAATATTTTTATTCACTTAAGGTTAACAGTAAACTCAATTAGAATTTATGACCTCATAAACGGTAACAGAAGGAATTTTATTTTGGGAGAAGAGGGAAGGGAGTTAGCATTGGGTTTATAGAATATCCCTCAGGCAAAAGGGAAACAGGATTAACGTACTCACATTCTAACGTATCATATTCTAATAACAAAATAATTATGTTAAACTTTTAAGAAATTTTAATTCAACACCTGATAATTATTGGATATATTCGACCGATATAGTTCAGTGAATATTGCTTTCAAAATCCCTATTTATTTGGCAACTTTTTTATATAATGTTGCCGAACCACACCCAAGGCTCTCGCGGACTACCGGTAGGGAACAACTGGTTTAGACAGACCTTATAAAATAAACCGTGTAATCACACGTAATATGTAATAATTATGCAATCACATGTTATTATGTAATTTATTTTAAGAATAATTTCGCTTAGTCCGAAAAATTCGTTAATCCGAAAGGGGTCTGGTCCCATTCATTTCGGATAATCGGGACTCTACTGTATATCTTCTAACGCAGAAAACAGAATTCAATAATATGAATTTGCTACTATGCGGTTAAAAAAGTACTGAGAGACAAAAACTTAAATATCGGGAAGGAAAATCTGCGACATCAAGGGATGTACGCTTTAACGCAGGGGTGGCCAACCCGCGGCACGCGTGCCACAGTGTGGCACGGCGGCGTTTTAACAGTGGCACGCGGAGACTTATTGAAAAATTAAGAAATTTGAAAAAATAATAATTTGTCAAAATCTGTAAAAACCCTACTCATTAATTAAGTAAGGACTGTTTAATAATTAGTTAGAATTAAATGTTTCAAGTTATTCATTTTATTTTATACATAACCTAACTGACTGAACCTTTAAAAATGTTTATTTAACAATAAAACCTAAGTTTGTACTTTTGTTTTATTTATTATATTATTTTTTTAAATCTCCACTACTCAGATTAAAAAAAAATGTTCTATTTGTGTAAAAATCCCATAATCAGCCTATAAATAACATTTTTTCACCTTTTTATTTTTTTTGCATATTGGAAAAGTTGGAAGTGGCACGCATATTTTTTTTTCAGATAGTGGCACTGTTCACAAAAAGGTTGGTCACCCCTGCTTTAACGTATTTTTCGACTCTCCCGAATCGGAATCTTTTAACAAGCCGCTGAAATAGTAGCTAAAATTTCCCCCTATTTAATTCGCGTGAACTCTGAATCGTAGACAGTATGTAACATGACATTCAGCACATTTTTAATCGCGCATATCAAACAGATGTCCTGCCGCGAACGCAGCTTGGGGTGGTGCAGGTGTCAAGAGACAGGATTCGAGCGAACTAAGAATATCTTCGATTGACATATGTTTTCGGGTCGACCAGTTTGCAGGAACGAACCCAGGCGCGGGAAGCGATCAAACGATTCCCGACTTGCGGTTACTATAAGACCGCGTTCGTGCGAAAGTTTTAAGTTGGCGACAATTTCACTTTCACTGGTTTATTTTCTAATCTCAAACAAACCTGAAACTCTCGCCTTAAAAATTCTAGAATTTATTTCGCGTTTTAACACATTCTTGACCGGCAATTTTATTTAAATATATGCGCAAATCAAATGCAAAGAGGGAAATTTTTCAATAAAGTACGACAATTTTTTTTCTGAAATCTGTTTTTTTTATATTGCGAGGGGTCCGAAATTCACAGTTTAAATCAAAAGATGTGAGGATTTGCCTGAAACTCATACAGGTCATAGTAAAGGTAGATTTCAAATAAAGTAATGTTCCAGTCGATCAAAAATATCTCCAATATGACTTTTCTTCATCCTAAATTACTGTCTTCCAACAGTTGAGTGTAAAAGCACGAATTTACTCGGAACCGGTCAACAATATCACTAATATTGTTAATATTTGTCGCTTATTGTTAAGCTAAGAAATAGAATTCCCTTTCATATTTATTTATTTATTTTTTTTACTTCTCTAGAACATTCCACAGTTTAAAAAAAATTAATTGTGAATTTTCGAGAAATAATTACCGCAAAATCTTGACTATAATACGCACACATGTATAATACGCATGCTTGATTTTGCGCGAAATTTTCGGAAAAAATTAAAATTTGACTATAATACGCACCCGTAGCTTTTCAATATTTTATTTAAAATTTGCACAAATATTTATTAACATAAAAAAAAAATTTGTAATAAAAATAAACAAAAACGTCAGATTCGGCAGAGAAAAAAAAAACTTAAATTTTTAATTCAAAACAAACAATACAGTGAAATTATCAGTCTTAATCACTTTCACTAGAATACATCTCATCTATTGTTTGTCGTTCATTCAATGTTTAAAACTACGTTTTTTTTGTACACGAGTATAAATACGCACCCTCATTTTTGCGGACTAAAAAAAGTGAGCATTATATTCAAGATTTTACAGTATTAATTTTAGAGCTTGTTTAATAAATCATTAAGAGACTAAAAGCGTCTCTCAAAATTCTAAACCCAAAATTTTCCCAGGTTTGTTCCGATGGTGCAGCGTGGTCAAATTACAATCATAAAAGAAAACGTAAAACAAAGAGAAAATTCTTTTCGTTTTAGATTACTTTCTCTGTTTGATTATGCGTTTGCTCCATATTTATAAGCCCAAAAGACATCCAATGCTAAATTTTATGCACGACTGATCAAAACTAAAGACGACAATTACAGCATCAAAATGGGAAATTATTTTATACACATCAAATTTGTTTGGGAAATATTAATGTCATTTATTTATGCTACGACTTTAAAAGATTTCCTACAGAACTCGCGAATTCGTCTATGCGTCGTAAATTAGGTATTCAACATCTGGCTGGTTGGTGGTTAAATAACGGCTGGTTGGGTCTTACGGTCATTTTTAGCAAGAGGATTAAACTGACAGGGACTCGGAGCTTAAAGCCGATTCCGATAAGGTTACGCAAACATACCTACAGCAGGGTTCAAACCCGCAAAGTAAATAAATAGTCTGCTGTAAATTAAACGAAAAAAAAAAGAAAGAAATCGCGTTTTAATACAAAAAAAAAAAAATAAAAATGCGTTTACATAAAAAAACTACCCAAATGCGTTTTCACAATCAGAGCCGAAACAAGCATTATATACAGTGGTTGATTATGCATTTGAGGGGGCCCGAGGCGGATATAAATTTGGGGCCCCCAATCTGATGTTTTAAATTTTAATTCACTTACGTAGTTAAATACAAAAAAGATATTTGATTTTTTTATAAATTTTTTATTTTTATAATCAGAACAATAAAAAAATTCAGGTAGTCTCTTCTAACGAAACTACCGCGGGTTATTAACTAGGATTACTTATCGTTGCTTACCTCTTTTGTATGTATATATGTATGTATGTGTTGTCTGTATATATATATATATATATGTGTGTGTGTGTGTGTGTGTGTGTGTGCGTGTATCTATGTCAAAATTGGATTTTAGTACTTTTCTATTTAACTGTTTACTGTTTGCCCAAGCGATACAGACTGGGTTTGGCATGCTGCCAAAATTATAACTCGCGACGCAGGACATCTGAAATTTTGCTTTTCGGAGGACCGTTATGGAGGGACGTAATCCTACGTTAAAAGGTTTTTTAAAAATATTATATAAGTTTAGTTACTTAAGGTGCGAGCCAGAGGTCACGTCCTTAAAGAGAGCCTCGGAATTGTACGTTGACATTTATATTGCGTATTTAAAATATTATACAATATAAAGCTATCATAAAGCACTAATGGGTAAAGTTGGATACACGTATGTAATTCTGTGTGGCCATCGAGATAAGAATACTATATAGACGGCAAGGACAGTGGCGTAGCGAGGGGGGGGGGGGGGGGGGGAGAGGGTCTATCATGCCCAGGGCGCCACTCGCAGAGGGGCACCAAATGGTCCCCAAGACAAACAAGATTTTCCGGGATGCTAGTGTTTTTCGGGGGAGGGGACGCCAAAAAGGTATCGTGCCCCGGGTGCCAGTTATGCTCGCTACGCCACTGGGCAAGGAAGGACTCTGTGGTCAGGGAGTCGAAGTCGGTCCAGGTACAGGTGTAGTGTTATATCCTTATCTTTATGTGCCGTTTCGGAGTTTCGGAACATCTGTTAAATCATTATGCAGGCGTCAGACGCCAATTCTACGATTTTCCAAGGGAAATTGTCCTGTGGGTTCGAGCCCACGGTTGGCATGGATGTTTGTAGCCGTTCGGAATCGGCTTTAAACTGTAGGTCCCGGTCTAATTAGCCCTCGTGTAGCAAAAAGTTGACCGTAGCGCTTTAAACCAAACCAAACCAAACCAAGGGAAATTGTATGTTTTTGCCTTCAGAGTGTACACAATAGTGACTACTTAAATAAAAAAAATTCACTATTTGAGTAGCTAAAATTATTTGGTTGATTTGGAGGCCCCTGGAGCGACGGGGGCCCGAGGCTTGCGCTTCCACCTCCTGTGCGGAAATCCACCACTTATTCCATACTAGTTCCAAGGTTTCATTTATCTGCTTCTAAAGAAATTTTTGTTTGAGGAAGTGGGGGGATGGAATTTACCGTGGAATAACCTTTTCTTCTACGGATTTCTATGCTCGTGGGGGTAGGGTGCCGCTCTGTCTAAAATTTACATAAATGGTTGGTTGATTGGTTTCTTGAGTAGTAAGGTTAATCTTTTGTAACACGAAGGTTAGAACAATAGTCTCGACATCCGATTATCCGTGCATGACAAGACGAAAAGGTTAGAAATAAAATACAAATTTTTCGAAAGAATGCAAGCGTAAGTCGTTGACAAAGGAATGTAACGGACTTTTTCCGGAAGAAAATAAGAAAAATCCATACATGTTTTATTATTATAGTAACTATATCATATTTATACCATTTACAAAATTGATTTAAAACCTCCGAATAGCTAATTTTTTACGGTAGACTGTTATATATATATATATATATATATATATATATATATATATATATATATATATATATATATATATATATATATATATATATATATTTGAAGTATATGTATTCCTCTTTCCTTGCCCACTCGCGCATTAATTAGAAAAGAAAATCGAAGCGTTCAGTTTACATAGCCAATATCAGTAACAACGAACGTGGCGACTGTTATCTTCGTTTGTATACACGAAATACAAATTTATGAATATATAATACATATTTCTATCGGGGAAGAAGTGAAATCTTAAGACAAGCGAAGACCAGTAGTAATGAATCCTATCACTATTTTATTAATTAACAAAGTACGGGAAAGTCCTAATAACATTATCGAGAGTTACCTTTCTATGAGGGGAAGTCTGAGATGTTCGTCTGAGATGTTCTCGTCTGAAACTGAATTAAGAGTTGAATTTAAAATGGCTCGAACATTGATTATAAATTTTACTGTAAAACGAACATGTACTTCGTATGAACTTACTGAAGAAGCAAGCGTGTTCCTATCATGCTTGGCGACAGGAATTAATCACAACTGATCACCGTTGTTCTCTACAGCGAGAGATCTTGGTCAACGCAGTCGACACGTCTGAGTTTTGACCTTGCCATTGGTCTATTGCTCAGTGATTTTAGTAGAAAATCTTTTTTTCGTAGTACTGATGTCATTCAGTCTTCGAACATCACCTATCTATTTCATTCTATATAATTTGATATTTAATAATATCGGGTTTCTTAATCAAATTATATACATCAAAACTGTGATAACTTCCCTTTATAAACTATTCTAACGGAGTAAAATTTTTTAAAATTTAAAATAAAATCCCAGATCTCTGAGAACTATATTGTCTTATTTGGGTCACACAAAACGAAAGACAATAATTGTATGCCAAAACATACGGTTGATATCACGCATACATAATAATTTTACAAGTCGTTTATTGATCATATTAAAAAATTCGGATTCCGAACAAATAAAATACATTTTTCTTTGAAGCATAACATTTAACTGATTAACAGACTTCCATTCACATAGTAAAATATCTATGTATAATATGTATACGATAGACCAAAAAAAAATATTAGTTAAAATTAGATAGTTTTCATTTGGGAGCCTTCTCCCCGGCGTAAAACTTTTTTTTTTTCTAAATATAATTTCAGTAACCCTTGATAGGAAATAAACTACAATTAAAACACTCTTTGTTAGCAATTCAAAAGTATATCGTGATGGAATGTGAAAAAATAACGCAAACTAAACTAAAAACCAGTAGAATTCATTTACTAGGACCTGGAAACTTACATCACGATTAGGTGATTTTGCTTTCTGTTCAAAATTGAAGGGAAGTAAAAAGTGCTTTAAAACAGGATCTCTAAACTTCATGCAAATACATTTCGCTAAATAGACTTTAAAATTGTTTCACTGAATTTCGTTGTTTTGGCTAAAGCATGTTAGGAAACTGAAACTTTTGGGCTAATACCAGCCACGATTACTAAAATTTGGATTATTCGGTCTTAGACGATCTACCAAAATAACTGCTTAATTTTTTTTAAATGTAGCCTTGGCCACCTGGCTCCCGTGAACTAAAGTCAAATCTGCAAAATAGCGATAAATTTTTGTTAAAACCTGTTTTAAAAATATAAACTACAAAATCACATTTTATGTCTAATAAGTTTCTATTTGTTGCCCTAAATGATACATTTTATTCCGTTTAAATGACTCATTTGATTATAGCCTTATTATGGATAAATAATATTAGATACAGACTTTCTAGTCATGTAAAAGCACAATTTTAATTTTTTAATATTTAAGAAGAGTTCTTTTTAAAATTTCTTATACTAATCGTATTTGCTATTTCATAGATTCCTGTTGGTAGCCATTATTCAGATTTGAATTGCTACCAACAGGAATCTACAGACAATTATTGGCTGATTAACAAAAATTCAGCCTCTCGCTTTAGTCTCTAATTACTTAAAATCACCATTTCTGCCGAAATCATTCTTTTTTTTTTAACTAAAAAATATTGTTCACAACAAAAATTTGTGTACTTTTTTTTTTACAAAATATATATTTAAATACATAATACATAATTTGTATTGTATTTAATAAACTTATAATGCTAGTCATATTTAATACTTTATAAACATTTGTAACTGTAACTGACACTAGCACGGAGGCAAGTATCTATGAACCCCAAAAAATTCGACAGCCACATTCGCTCGAACGTTAGGCAAGCCCTAGATACAATATCTCTCATTACACTATAGAGAAAGTTATGAAAATATCACATTAAGAAGCATATAAAAAAAAATGTACTTACATTCTCTTTGCCTCCCTTGGTAAAGGCCTGGGAACTGCTTTCAACTGCCTATTACCGCAGTCAACAGTCAGGCCCTTGCAATCACAAACAGAGGGGCAGACTGACAGTCGGGACTCTTCCCCGACACTGTACCCCAATAAAAACACCGCGAAAATCACGGGATACAACAGCATGGTCTACGATTCTTTCCGCACTTATGAAACACTTTATATATATTTTTCTCTCTTTTTTTTACTTTCCTGTTACACACGAAATAACGGAACCGTCGAGCCACAAAAAAATCTTTTATTTTTTTTTCCTTATATTGATAATCCTTGTTGTGACATTACACTCAATGCCTCCATGATGGATTTTGACTGATTGACAAGCCGTTTCTCTCTGCTCACGATTTTTTTTTTTATTACTATTATTATTTAAGTGAGCGTGGTCTGAAAGTCGATGTCAGTCGGTTTTTGAGATGATCTCAGTTTGTTTATGTTTGGTGGAGAACCGTGCCGCCTCGGGTCGTGCGAAACATTTTCACTTTACTCTTCGAAACAGTGTTCATCTTTAATCCACAATTTATGTCCTTTCATCCGACTGAATTCCAGAATAAATCCACAGCAATATATTTCCCTTTTAGTGTAACAATTTCTTCACGGGGCACCCAAGAGATCTAACTATTAAAGCAACAGTTAGTTTATACTACTAATTGCAAAAGAAAACAATATTTCTCAGCACGTTTAAATATTTTTAATGCAGCAGGAACACCGTTTTATAACCGAAACAAACAGATCAGGAGATATTCACACCGGCAGACGATTATTTATCTTTAAATATATCAAGTTGCCACAAGATTAAAAAACTTTAAACATAACAAAATATTTACATAACTAACAAAGCAAATTTTGAGGAAGTAGATTAAATATTTGAATAGGTAAATGTATCAACCAATCACACAAATAAAATTCGAATATCTTTTTTTTTTCTCTTTCTTGCACGTTTGTTGAGGGAGAGAATAATAGATCCCTCCAGGGGAACGGACAACTGCCAAGAGCAGACGATTCACTGGGAAAAATCACCGATCAGTACGCTCCCCGCACAAACCGAGGTTTGCTTTCGACTGAAATGTTCAAAGCGTAGGGTTGTCGTATTCACCGTAGTTGTACGTCGCCAAGTGACAGACTTTAGTGCGCCAATCTTTAGCCAAAGTGCGATAAAGGTGAAACGCAGCGAACATAAAGTTGTATTACCTGCTTTTTTATGTGAACGATTATAAATATGTTTGAAAATTTATTAAAATTATTATATTTTAACAGAATTAATTACGGAAAATGTTATATTTAAAGTAGAAATTTAAGACACCATCATTTTTTAAAAATTTTATTAAAACTTAAATTTCAAGCATTTTTCTGATGAAGTCTTACCGAAGTGGAATACTGAATTTAATCTAGTGTTAAAATAGAACAACCAAGTCAGTCAAAATGGTTTTAAAAATGGTAGAAATATGTACATCTTAACTGTGGATATTTATAGCGTGAAAACATTTTAAAATAAATGTTAAATTATAAAACCTATTTTTAAAATTTCTTCTAAAGTGTTTAGCATATGAAAACAGAAGTTTTTAAATGATTTAGTTTTAATTATTAATCACTATAATTATAGGGCGGAGCCAGAAATAACTTCCTTCCTTTTATTTATTTATAAAAGTTAAAAGCGAATTGAAAGAATTTAAAAACTTTTTTATAAAATTTAAAAAAAACTGTTGAATTCTGAAGAAATGAAAAAGTGTTCTTTTTTAAATTTTCTAACCGGTGAAATTTTAAAAGTTATTTTACAACAAATTCGAGAAACGAATTCCGAGAGACGAAAAATTCTCAAAAGAAACGAAGTTACAGACAAAACAATTTTAAAATTTCCAATTTAAAATTTGGTCTTTAAAAAGGCTTTTCCACACCTTTCGTGATTGAAAACTATTTTACGCTAGTTACATCCTGCGCTATCTAAGTCCAGACTACAAATAGGCTAACTGTGACCCTCGAAACAACTTCTAATCGTATGTCAAAAATCTAAAAAAATGTTTTACATTATTATAGTTGGGAGTGTAACAGTGATGCCAAATTTGATTGAATAAATGTTGTAAAAGGCTTGTAACCAATTAAAAATCTGCTTCTTAACACCTTAAAGTTCTTATCAGCATTGTCAAAATTAAATTTCCCAGATTTGTAGAATTATGGTACATTAACTGGGGTAACTTTGGCTTTTGCGAGAAACTTTGGCCCAACAAACGAAAAATGATTGTATGTGCTGTATGTAGACAAAGGAGAGTGATTATCACTTATTTAATGCAAGGGCCAATAGGTGGGTTAAGCATAATAGGTAATAATATATATATATATATATATATATTAATATATATATATATATTTATTTATTTATTTATTTATATATACATATTTATATACACACACACACACGTATATATATATATATATATATATATATATATATATATATATATATATATATATGTGTGTGTGTGTGTGTGTGTGTGTGTGTGTGTTTGTATGTATGTATGTATATAGGTATATAGGTATATTAGGTTTCTTGGGCCAAAATTATCCACAAAGGGTACCCCAGTTGATGGTAACACTATCAGAGAATTGTGATTATATTGCGTCATCAGTTTTGTTTAAATTTTGTATATTTTTTTAACCATGAACATGGGAAAGAGTGTTTTTCATTATAACGCTGCGATTTGGAAACTGAGTTAAAAACACATGGACAGACAGACGGACGCTTTCTTTTCTTAGATTCTTGTCACAGCGTGCGGCTTATTATCAGGCAGGTGCTCTTGCAAACATAATTTTGGAAATAAGTGCCTGAAAAATACAAAAATGTACAAAAATATGCCACCTGCTCACGTTGTTCGCATCAACGTATCTTTAGTGAATCATCCAAAATAAAATATGCATTCCAATTCCAAAATGAAATATGCATTGAACGTATTTAGAAATCGTCTTACGGATTCTTACCTTGATAGTGTATTGAGAATAGCGTGTAGCTAGTATAAACCTGATTTGTCTAAAATAATCAAAAGTTTGTCTCAACATATAAAAAAAATGACACTCATTTTTAAATGAATGTTTCAATACATTTAGGCTTTGAGTTTTATTTTTCACAGTTTTATATTATGAGGTATAGTGTACTATGTTGAGGCCCGCGTAAAATAGCAAACATATGCATGTGGCAGGAGAGAAAAAAAAGTTTGCGTATGGCTCATCTGAACCAGAGTATGTCAAATTTTTTAACTCCTTTCCACTGAGTGTGGATTACACCCGTCTCACAGCAAGAAGAAACAATTAGTAAAACAAAGACCCAAATAGCGCTTTAATCATATTTGGTACCTAAAGCAACTTATATTTCCTTTTAAAAAATTCCTTTCAACTTTAAAGTTAAAGCCATTATAGTAAATTGTCAAAAGTATTTCTTTGATTTAGATTGGACAGTATTATGTAATAAGAAAAAAAACCGACCCACAAAGGTATAAAAGTAAATTTAAATAGCATGTAGGGTGACCCACATGTTTTGCTATGAGGGAAAAAATTCTTAATACTCTAGACCAAATTATTCATTTTATTAAAGGGACAACCAACCATAAGACACAGAAATTTAATGCTCTATTATAACTCAATTTTCTGTTTGAGTTGCACTGTTGCTGGTTCCATGTTACATAAAATTGTCCAATTATGAGTTGAGAACAAAGAAAAACTACGACTAGATCGGAACTGCTATGAAAAAGTGGGACTACATAATATATCAATGTTCTTAATCCATAACTTTTCATGAGTAACACAGTACCCATATGTGGTCTTGGCATTTCTTTTTGCTTTCCTACAAATTTTCTTTGTGGATTTCGTTCTCAATTCTTTTCATTTGACGTCATTATGTCAAAATGACGAGCTAACACTTAATTTGAGAAAACCTAGAGCTCAAATAAGAAAATGTTATTGGCCAGTTAAAGTATAAAAGATGGAAAGCGAATGACGGCAATGTTAACACTGAGTCCGGAACGTTACTAGCGTCAGCGTTAAAAACTTTAACCATTCACAGAATTCAATTTAATGACCACGTGATACTTCAAACCAATCACAGGTCATTGCATCAATCTCCATTGTAGTTACGCAACACAACGCTCCGGATGCAATGGGAAGAGGCCTTTAGCTCTACTTCTTAAACTGCGACATCGACTGCTGGCCCCACTTCCCTAGTACTAGATCCTTCAAGTTTTGATGTTGGTTCAGCGAATGCCGATTGAGCGGTGCAGCAGTGATAAGGCATTGAGGAGTGATTGTAATGCATACAGTAAAACCTCGTTTATCCGGCTCTCATTTATCCGGATTTCCGGATTTCCGGATAACCCAGATCAGATTTGTAGACATTATTTTTAATTAATGTTCCAATTAGATAATAATTTTTAACTATGATAGCAAGAGCGTAACTTCAAGTACGCCAAATATTCGCTTTTTAGTTTGATTTAATGTGCAGTTCCTGCATAGATTGTACAATAAATTATGGTAATAAAATGCTTTTTGCAGAGTTTAAGAAATCTTTACTAGACTTACCAATTCTTTGTTAAGAAATGATGTTAAAAGTTATTTTTATATTTATTTAATGTCTTGTAAACAATACTATATAATTTTGTTACAAAACATGGTTTTTTTTATCTTAATAAACGGTAAGTCTGCTTAGTTAAGGATTTTGTTTTGCTTATTACCCATATTACCCGGATTATCCGGATTACCTATGGTCCTAATTACTCCAGATAAAGGAGGTTTTACTGTACTTATGATCGAGAGTACTCCTAATTATTTATTAGTTACCCAATAATGGCAAGTGTTAATAAGAGGTAAGGCACCCTAGGAATGCACTTGGAGCTTGTAGATAGAAGAATATACCTTTACTTTTTAAGTAAATGACAAGAACTGTCTGAGTTGCAAAAGTGATTGTACAGATGACCCTCCTATAACACGGTATATAGGTTCCTAGAAAATGCCATGTTGTGTGAAAACGTGTTTTTATGAGACCCAGAGACAGTAGAAAAAAGGGGGTTACGTTTCGAAAACTTATTAAAAACAATTTTTTAATTCCATATAAGCAAGTTAATTTTTATTAAAAATATAAATGTATGTATAACATAAAACGAAAAGAAACAAAAAATATTATTTTCATTTAATGTGACATTAATTTAATAAATTTCTTCCTCATCACTGCTAAGTACAATCAAACGAGAACATGTTTTCGGTTGAACAAGTCACCTTTACTTTCAGAACCTTTTTCTTCCTTTAGATTTTTTTTCATCTTCTATCCCCTTTAAAAGATCTGTAATTTTGGTTTGTTTACTGGTTCTTACGAGGTCATTGTAGATTTGGCGGTATGGAGATAGACAATTTTGCAGCCCCCTTTTGAATTTTCGGCTTCTTTCAGCGGAAGGGTCTGCATTCAGGAAAAATTATTGAAGATTTTCAGCTAAGCTTAGGCCTTCTTACAATTTTATAGAGTTATAAATGAATAAATTATAATTTGTTTATACATTTTCATGTAAAGCCACTATAGTTTATTGTTCCTTCCCGTCATTATTTTAAGGTAATTTAGTTTTTAAATGTGTTAAGCAAAAATCATGATATCTAGTACTGTAGAAGTACAGTGTTGTACAAAGGTTTTCGCAATTTTTTAATCGTGTTAGAGGGAAACCGTGTTACAGGTTGTAGTGTTATACGAGGGTTCCCTCAATTTATCCTATCGTGTTAGAGCGAAACAGTGTTGTAAGATGCCGTGCTGTAGGAAGGCTACCTGTAATTTGTTACTAGCACGTGTTATCTTAGAAATTAAGTCTTTAGTGCAAAACTGTACCAGTGGTATCTAAGTAGATCTTAGATTTAAGCCTAAAGTTAGGTTGTAAAAGCCTACTGTAGCATGTGTTGTCTACAGATATAAATTATTTAATAGAAAGAAAGAAAAAAAAACTGTATGATGCCGGAGACTTAAAAAAAGAGGGACCGTACACCCTGTTGTAATATCGTATGACCGAGAAGTAAAAGGTAACAAAAACTAGCATTGGGCTAAATGGAAGCTATTTAAGATTGCTCACTCTGAGTTTATCGTTTACTCTCTGTTACTCATCCGTTTTTTTATATATTTTTTCTTTTTTTTTTACTCTCATTCATTCTCTCTCTCTCTCTCTCTCTCGTTTTTCCGGCGACGAATTCTTAGTGTAATCTGGATTACAGGTCGATCCGGATTATTTCAATTCTTAACTTAATCCTGTAGGGTACGGCTTTACTACGTCTAAGGATCAAAGATAAACACTGCATAGTGAAAAACAAGAAACGGAGACTGCAGTAAAGCGAACTAAAAAAGTATATATACTTTTTTTTTCTTTTTTTTATAGCATGAGTAAAGTAAATACGTTTAGATCTCGTGATTCATAGATGCTGCTGCTTTAAATTTGTATGGTAGCGATCTTTAGCCTCAAGCTCTAATGACGAACTCGTCCAAAGTTTTCAGTCAAGTAATAGGGTCGATGCTATAGGTGAGGCAGCAAGGCGAGTGAAATAGGAGCTAAAATGAGACATAATAAAAGGACGAAATTTTTACGGTATATAAAACAATAAATTATACAGATGAAATGAAGCAATTTTCTGAAATAAAGGCTCTAATGAGTATTTAGCAATTATTTTTATTGCATAACAAATTATACATTTAAATTTGTTCCCCTTTTATAATTTTTATGTTGTTGTTTCATAGATGAGCAAAAGTTTTCTCTTTGATTAATACATACTTTTTCTAAAATTTCTTTTATTCTTTTAAGTAGACTTTTTCTAATAGTGATACGTTCATTAATTAGAGTTTCTCCTATAAATTTGAAAAAGGAGCCATTTTTAAAACTTGCCTTAAGTGCTTTAGTATATCGGACTGGTCCTGGATAAGTAAATAACGAAATTGTTATTGTTCCTGAAGATTATTAAAGCTCGAAAGGCGTTATACAAAACATGGAGAAGTTTAACGTTACGTTCTTTGAAAGAAACAGTGAATGTCTTTTTTCTAACATGATTCTAAAAGGAAAGGTAAATTTTTTTTTTTTTTAATCTTAAGGGGATAGTGGACATTCCAAAGCAATTTGGGAAATTTTTACCTCCGAGATATGAAATTTTGCATATATATATTCATTAAAGTATAACTATTTTAAACACCTTATAAAATTTTATAAATATTTAAAAGAAAATTTATATTTAAAAAATTGAAATTAATTTTTTTAAATGCTCCTTGCGTTCCCCCTTAATTTTGCAGTTATATTGCTTATAAATACATTTTGAACAGAGTTATGCATTACTTTGTACTTTATTTGAACAGTTAATTTTTAGGAAATATTTTTATGCTTGTACTCTGAATTTTTGGAATTTTTTTTTACTTTTCTACACTTAAGTTTAACATTGACAATCTGAATGATGTAGAAAACTAAAATAAATGCATAACTCTATTTTGATGTATTAGAGGAGCATTTATTATAAATTTTATAAAGTTTCGTCAAAAATTATGACGCAAGGAGCCTCTCAAAGAATTGCAAATCTGGTAATTACTCATTTTGAGAAAAAGCCATTTAAAAGATGCTTTTTTCACCTACCTTTAATACTTACTTTTAAAGTCACAAAGTTTTCATTTTACTTTTCACTACATATTTTAAATCATTTTATTCCAATATTTATATATTTTCAAAATATTAACACACCCAAAAAATTCTAATTTTTGTTCGAGTTTTGGTAATTTGAAAGTCCACCATTCCCTTAATCTGACATATTTAATTCCTTGTACATTTAAAATGAGTAAATTTTACGGTAATGTCAAAATTAAAACTTCCTTACTTTGCAAATTTTTTAAAAAATTTTTAATACTGTAAAAAGTCATCGGACTGCTAGCGTTTAACAAAATGACGACCAGACTAAATAACACTAAATAAGGATGAATTTTATTTACAATGATTGAAGAATGATGAAATCACGGAATGATATTTTAACATAAAGCACTCTAAGGACTCGTGCGAGTTGTCAAAGTTCAGGAACTTCATACCGCACGAGCAGATACAGTTCAGCTAAAATTTATACGATTCTAGTTGGCACGTCCGAGGTAAGTCTGAGTTCAGGAAAAGCGCTTTCACTGGCTCCCTATACTGGAGACTATTTGTCTGGTTGAGGGAACTTCTGTCAGAAACCACGATGACAGGATGTCCAGCTAAAAGTCAGATCCGTCTGAGATCGAAATTTCACTTTAGCTCCTATAACTATACAGAGCTTTGTCTAAGCTGGTCGACCGGGGTCGAATAAACTTCCTCAGGAGAGTTAATCAGGAGAGTTACTCTCTCTCCTATCACGATATAATGCTTCTGTTAGAAGCTGATCTACAGGATGTTGAAAAATGAATTCCTACCACACAGGAATTTAGAGACTTTACTGTCTCGATGATTCGACCTAGCCCTAGGTAAGAATTAACTGAGAACACCGACGGTTCCAAGGCAAGTTCTCCGATGGAGACAATTTTATCACGACCGCACTGGCCGGAGTGAGCGACTTCTCACCTTGAGATTAAGAGACTAACTAACGCTAATTTTTTCTCAGCGACCTAACTTTGGATTTGGAGCTCCGATCGCTGGAAAATTAAAATGATTTTAAGTGGTGCGCTTTAAAGGTGACATCATCTTTAGGGGTTGTTATTGGTCTATCTTTTCCCACTGAAGATTCAGAGGTGAGCTCGCACTATTAATTTTACGAGCCTTCTTGATCAATCAGTGGGGTGTGAAGCGAATCAGGCTCTCAACTTTAACGTCACATAGCAGACTTACTGGCGCGGAGTAGCTTCGTCTTCATTGTCGACAGTCCTTTGTTCAGGCCACCTTTTGTTGCCGTGCCTTCTTCCCGTGGCTATGAGCTCGTTTATGTAGCCGGTGGCTGGCTAGATATCGTTAATTTTAGGAAAGGATTGTGTTAATTGGGGAGAATCAATTTTGATTCTTCACAATGCCTATAGACTAAAGCAGGCCTGCTCAACATGAAGCCCGCGGGTCATGTGTGGTCCTGGGGCCTTAGAATTGCAAGTAATTAATTAGAAGAATTAAGATTGAAGCTTTTAATTAAAAGCACTCTGTGGCACGCGAAGGCTTTTGTGAAGACACATAACATTATAAATCTAAAAAATACGTACATTTTTTTTTAGATTTATAATATTACGAAAGGCATGTATAAGCGATGAATATTGATATTTATTTGAATTTAAAAATAATCAGCAGTTAATTCTTTTGTTAGATAAAATATTATTCGCTTTCCCATCTACCCTATTTTCTTGAAGACCCCAGCAGATTTCCATAATGTAATTTGGCCCTCATAATGTTCTGAGTTGTGCAAGCCTGGTCTAAAGTCATACAATTCATCGTTTTAAATGAATAAAATTGACAATTGTTCAAAAAATTCAAAATCAGTTGTATGAAGAAATAAGATGTCCTTTTTAAAAAAAAAAAAAAAAAAAAAAAAAGAATTTCAATTAAAGAGGTTTTTTTCGTTTGAAATTCTTTCAATTTGTTGTGTGAAAGGTTTACACGTTGGCTAAAACTCAAAATTGATTTCTTTTAAGGAAACCAGGATTTTTTTTAAAATTCTTTTTGTTAAAGTATATAATCAGACAAAATTATTTCTATTTGAAGTTTTTAATTCCCTAAGCATTTAATTAGAAAGTTTTACGGGTGCGTCAAAATTTATAATTCCTCTGCAGAAATAAGCTTTCTGTTCATTTAGAAAAAAAATCTTCATTCAGAATAAAATACTTTTTATGCTCTGTAGGTTTATAATGCAAATAGTTTTTAAATATATTAAAATTCAAAATCAGTTCTTTTCAAATCAGCAAGTTATCTTTATTTGAATAAAAAACACGCACTCAAACTTAAACTGTGACGTTTAACGTATGTAATTCGCTACACATTTCTAAAGATCTTGTCAAAATTAGTTCTTAGTTGGAAGTAAGTAGTTTTTATTTTTAAAACAGACCTGCAATCGAACTTAAAATTTCTAAAAGTGCTTCGTTTCCTACACGAAAATAAGAAGAAAACACGACAAAAATTAGAAATCAGTTCTTTTGGAAGTATGAGATTTTTCCGTTCTTACGGAGAAAAAGGCAATGAAGAATCTTAAAATTTTAATTTGTCCCAATTTTACTACCTACAGTGTTCTCCCGATTATCCGGGTAAATGAAGGGGAAGAGTAGCACGAATAATCGAAAAGCACGGATAATCCGATTGTGTTAAATTTTATTGTACTATTTGAAATTTATAATAATATCTTCCGTTCTTAATTTATTAGTTTAATTTATGTATGTAATCCGTAATTTATTTCTGCTTTGTTTTACAGAATTTTTGATACGTTTTTTGATATCACATTGAATTTCCCTAACATGATATGACATCACCGTATTCTCAATCCCAGGAAATTAAAGAAGTGTTATTTGAGTATATTATCAAATAAATCGATTATTTGAGTATCCTTTATCAAATAAAAATCTTTTTGATAGACAGAAAACTGTTATTTTAAAAATCTTGTTATATAGTAGTAGTTTTCAATGGTAAACAGTTTTTTGTACTCCATCGTTATAACTAAGAAAAAATTCCTCAAATCATCGGTTTTTAACATTTTTTAATGACGATTTGACATTTTTATGACAATTTTTAAAGAATAAAAAGAAGCATATCAATTGAAATAATACTTCAAATCTGACAAAAATTTTAAAAGAATCCTATATTCGCTGTGGGTTTGTTATATGGAAAATCTCAATCAAAACCGTTTAAAAGTAACTAAAAATTATATTCTATAATTTAATCCATCTTAAAATGTCCAAAATGGTTAATTCTTCTGCTTGTAGTATTTTTACGGAGATGTATAATATTTATATCAAATTTTATTTTAATTTTCAGTGTTTGTTCTGCGATAAAGATTTTCTGACATGATTAACTGTATCGATGTTTTTCTGCCGTGATTTTGACTGATATTTCCTTACTTTCGATTAACGTTATTCTCCCGTTAATCTGTACATATAAAACAGTTCCGTGACTGACTGGCTGACTGACTAAGAAAGATTTTTGAAAAATTCTTCTTCGATTTTTTAAAATTAAATTTTTAAGCTGTTTTTGTAACTTTTTTTCAACTTTGCATTTAAAATAATAATTTGAGGGTTATAAAATTTATATCACAAGAAAGATTATAAAAATTCCTTCAAAATGAAATCTTTTTCAAATCTTTACCTCCATTTTTTGATTTTTGGTGAATTTTTAAAGATTAATTTATAGAATTCAATTTATTAAATGCTGATCACGAGATTACTTTTCTTTTTGTGATACTTTAAATTAATTTTGCGTCACGTGCATAAGAACGAAATAAATTGACAAAAAATATATTACAATACAGTAAAAGATAATTTTTTCAGAATTTGATTAAAATTAGTATGTTTTATGGATATTAAATTAAACTTACTGTAAGATAGGGTAACTTTGTGACTGCAGTTGTAACTTTGTGACGCATAGTAATTTTTTCGTATTTCGGATCTTGCGCCGCGCCCGTGATACCGGGATGGAAAACAACAACGGCAATAGTGTGTCCGACATACAGAGACACCTAGTGGCCAGTGTCCGAAGCTTATGCGCGCCATTTGGCTTCGCTGGCCTGTATATTGTTCAAACCTGTTGTCAAGGTATTCACTCAAACTTCGGAAACTTTGTGTGCTGAAGGCTAAAACCTTATACACACTACTACCACAGGTAATCATTTTTTATTGTCAATATGTTCTCTATATTGTGGAGCAATATAACTTTTGTGCATTTCCGAGAGATATGAGAACATAACCTAAATATTGGAAGGTGACGGGGTTACTTTGTGACACATTGACACTGTCACAAAATAACCCACAAAGTCAACCCACCTCCTCCAGCCGCTCGAAGTTGCATTTTTCCGTCCTCTAAAATACCACTGGAGAGAAAGAATTATTGACTGTCTGGAGAAAAACTACCCGAAAGAGCAGAATGTTCTGAAAGACGAATTTTCTCATCTTCTCAAAGAACTGATGGCTGCCCTGGGCACCCGACGTCTCCTTGATGTCAAAGATATAGATAAAAATATCCAATATTTGTAATATGTATATATAATTGTGTATCAAGCTTTTGGTAAGCGTTTTACTGTCTAAATTTGTGTCAAATAATTTTTCCTCTTGGATTTCAAGGCGAAGACAGAGATGTCACAAAGTAGCCCTACTCTGCGGGGCAACTTTGTGACACATTTTAACTTTAATATTTCAATGGTAATTAAAGATACGGATTAGCGCTATACATTACTACGTAAGGAAAGGATGCACAAATGTTATGTATTTGTTCGTGTTCGGCTGCTTTTAAAACTGATTGGCTGGCACAGGAAAAATCTTACACTCCATCACAAAGTAACCCCATCTTACGGTTTACATAAAACAGTTCGACTGACTGACAGACCTCGCACAGACCAAACCGCTGGACCTAAAGGGCTGAAATTTTGACAGTGCATTCCATGTCCTATAATGACATGGATAGCCGCTAAGAATTTTTTTGAAATTTCATCCATAAGGGGTAATTTGGGACACTCCAATACGTTTGTAGGGAAAATTCGTATTCTCTGCGGCTATTCTCGGCGCCTCTTCTTTATGCGGATATCCGTCAAAAAATGGTTGAGGAAATTTTGGTTATTAACGGTGAAAATGTTTCTCAAACTGTACTATATTCCTTAGTATGTTCTATTAGATTTAATTTGAATATTTTCCTCTACATTATTTTGGCTATAAAAATATCCGTCATGATTTTCATTGTAATTATCCTAAAATGTCGCAGGGGTATTCAGTGAGTGCTTAAATATATGCAGTGTAGTCTTATTTATTCTTTTTTGTTGGAACTAGACAAAAATATAGGAAGGGGGGTAGATGTGAATAAAAATTAATTTGGTCGAACAAAAAAGTCATATTGAAGTACAATCTTTATATAAAAGCATATGGAAATCAACAAAGGAAAGACATACTTACGACTGATACAGCACATTCCTTTTGAAAGTTTTTTTTTAAAGACTAGGGGCTTCGCCTCTAGGCTCGCTACGCTCGCTCCTCTGTTATGGCTAATAGCGAGATACATAGGGGTGATTCTCGGGCAATGTAACAGCTTCCATCCATTTACTGTTGTCACCCTTAATGCGAAGGGCGTTTCATCACTGTTGAATTATCAGCTTTAAAATTCAATTAAAAATTAAAAATTTAAGATATAGGCTTGAAATGAGGTCTATATGAATAAGAAAGCTTTCAGCTTCCAGATGATGTAAATATTTTCTTTGTAAGATAAAAACTCGAGGAGCATCGATATTACATCCACATAGGGGACGATATTTCTCGAAA
>OU015490.1:79539867-79722367 GCA_907164885.2 Dolomedes plantarius
CGGCGATCTGGCAGCCGCGAGAGAGTATTAAGTCTTATCCCTCTCGCTCCCTCGTAATTACCTTCTGGGAGGAGATTTCTTAAATTGGAGTCGGAAATGATTTGGGATTTTTCCTCGCATAAATTAAGGGTTTGATAGGTCCCATTTTCCTAGATCTGCTGCTCTGGTTGCTGCGATAAATATCAGATGTGAAAGACAAAATGTTGTATATGATAGACGTAAATATCTATTTGAACTCTCGCTCTTCTTTTTTTTTTACCTGTGGCTTTATTTGGAAAATAAATCCATATTTACAGGCAACACAAACAGCAACGAACTAAACATCGAACAGATGCATAAAGAAAAACAGTGAACAAAGTCAGATAAAGGGTGTTAAAAGTTCATAGAAAGTTCATCAAATTTCTAGCGTCCCAGTATAATTTGGTAAAGTTCTCACTTTTAGGGGCTTCCGGATCAAGTCCTGGGCATGTAAGTAGGTGATTTTCATTCATATTGCCTGCCCTGCAGACCTGGCATTCACTTTTGGTTAGGATGCCAATTCGGTTTAAATGTTCTGCTAGACAGTCGTGGCCAGTTTTAAGTCTGAAATGTGCCACTGATTCTGTGCGAGATTTTTGACTATAGTCTTTTCCAGCTGTCCTGTATCTCTTCCCAACGTTTCCCTTTAGATAGCAAGTTCTGTTCTGCCTTAGGTTTTAAAGAGATTTTGTTGTAGACGTTTTTCTTTATTGAGCCTGTAGAGATTTAATGAGTTATCTGTTGTTCTAGGGTTCCCTTCTTTGCTAACGAGTCGGTTCTTTCGTTACCCCCAATGCCAACGTGCGATGGGATCCATTGAAACACTATCACTTTATTATTGTTTTCAAGGAGTTTAATAATTTGTTTTATTTGGGAGATACCAGGCAATGATTCGTCGTAACAGCCGTATTGCAGAGAACTCTCGCTCTAACACGCATATTACAGTTCGAAGATTGGCAACAGACAAACTCATATGTACTACAAATCCATGTATACTACAATTCCATATAAAGTGAAACTTCTCTAGCCTGCCACCCCTCTAAACGGTCATATTTTTTTTCAGAACCGATTCAAGACTCCATACAGCCATCTTATGAATGAAACCTTTGGATGGCCGCCCCTCAAAACGGCCACTTTTTTTTCGGAACCGTGACTGGCCGCTATAAAGAAGTTTCACTGCATACCCATATATAATCCATATGTACCATAGGCATAAATATCTATTTGAACTCTCGTTCTAACACATGTATTACAGTTCGAAGATTGGCAGTAAACAATACCATATATACTAAAAAAATCCACATTTCTGTATCTGGTACAAGAAGTGCCTAAGTCAGTTTTCTCCAAGATGACTTTGTTTGCTTATGTCTCTTTAAAAAAGTATTTTTTTCAATTTAAGAAGTACCTAAGTCTGTAGAATGGTTTCAAAAACACTTTTAAATCATCGGACAGATTTGGGTACTTCTTACATTGAAAATAAAATTTTTTTATAGAGACGTAAGCAAACAAAGTCATCTTGGAGAAAACTGACTGAGGCACTTCTTGTACCAAGCCACAGATATATACTATGGTATATGCCATGTATACCATATATATCCATATACACTATCCATATACATAATATATGTCCACAAAACCATGTATAATACATATATACCATATCCATATATAGAGGTAATCATCAAGCTCATCATTCCTTTTTATAATTAACCCATGTTTGTCTTAAAGTTTTTCTGAAAATTTGGCGAAGTTGGTCCTTGCAAGAACGGACTGAGCAAGGAAAGGATCTTCGGATATGTGGGTATGCAAACTGGGGAATTATCTAGTTCTGATATTCTTAAGCGGTGAATCATGCATTTAGGATTCCATGTTTGTCTTAAAGTTTTTCTGAAAATTTGGCGAAGTTGGGCCTTGCAAGAAGAGATTGAGCAAGGGAAGGGTTTTCGGATATGTGGGTATGCAAACTGGGGAATTATCTAGTTCTGATATTCTTAAGCGGCGAATCATGCATTTAGGATCCATTTACAAGTTGTGAATTATCCATTTTGGATTCCGGAAAGTTGTAAATGTTCCTGTTATGATAAGTTATAGTGGGAAATTATCTAATTAGGATATTACAGTAAAAAGTTACTCATTTTCTTTAACCTAACTGACTTGCAAAGAAGTCCAAAGTAATTCTGGAAAGTTTGTGAATTATTCTGTTATGATAAACTATAGTGGGGAATTATCCAGTTAGGATATTACAGTAAAAAATAGCACATTTTCTTTAACCTAACTCATTTGCAAAGAATGCCAAAGTATTTCTGGTAAGTTGTGAATTAATGATAAGGTATAGGCGGGGAATTATCCAATTAGGATATTATAGTAAAAAGTTACTAATTTGTTTTTAAACCTAACTGATTTGCAAAGAAGGCTAAAATAATGCTGGAAAGTTGTGAATTATCCTATTATGATAAGGTATAGTGGTAAATCATCCAATTAGGATATTATAGGAAAAAGTTACTCATTTTCTTTAACCTAACTCACTCGCAAAGAAGGCTAAAATAATTCTGGAAAGTTGTGAATTATCCTAGTATGATAAGGTAGACAGAGGCTGTTCGCACATTTTTTAGACGATTTTGGTAAGCGGTAATAAAAAATCGTTTACTGCAAAAGAAATAATTGCAATTGTACTATGTTTCTAACAGTCAAAATTATGGTCTGCGGCTTGAAAGTTTTGTTTTTATTCAAAATGGCGTTTTTAACAAAGCAGTGGTTCGAAGGCTACATTTATGCTCTTTCCGAACAGAAATATGCATACTCCGTTATCCAAAAACGATGTGAGAGTCATGGTTTTGTGATATCTAAAGCATCGATAGGTAATATCGTCAACAAGAAAGGAAAAAAACGTCAAATTGGAGCTTCAAGTGGGACAAAAATTCCAAACAAGTATCCAAGGAAAAAACGGACATCTTCGACTATTGCAAAGGTACGTTGTTTAATGTTAAAAGAAAATCCCCCTAGTCAAAGGACAGTTGCAAAATCATTAAAATGCTCGGTGTCCACTGTAAACAAAATGATAAACGTTGATTTAAATCTTAAGAAAGCGAAAAAACGCAATGTGCATCGTCTTCTTCCAAATCATATCGGTGAACGCAGGACACGCTGCAGAATTCTATATGAGAAACATTTATCCAAAGAAAAATGGAAAACAATTGTCACAATAGATGAATCATGGGTGTATTTAAATGATTTCAACAAAAAAAGAGCCATTTATTATCATAAAAGTGGAGAAAAAAAATTTAAGTAAAAAGTTCAAAGAATCGAAAGAAAGTTTTTCTAAGGGATTCATGAATGTTGCTGGTTTTTCTTATAATGGCAAGTTAAAAATAAAGAGAGTGGAAAAAAATGTCAAGAGTAACTCCAAATACTATCAGGAACATATTTTATCGCCAATTTTTCTGAATGAAATACCATCGCTTTACCCACAGTGCCATCAATCTGTGAGACTCCATCAGGACAAAGCTAGCAGTCACACATCGAAATCCACTGTAAATTTCCTAAAAGAAATGGAACAAAAAACTGGTATCAAGGCCATACCCTTCACTGATATCCCTACTAAATCTCCCGATGTATCTATCACCTATGGATTTTTGTGCTTTCGGACTTTTAAAATCTGCATTATCCAAACGTCGTCCCAAAAACCTTACAGGACTCTGGAAAGCTGTTCAGGAGGAATGGGATAGAATACCTCTTCTGACACTTCAAAAGGCATTATTTTCCTGGAAATTGCGGTGTCGAAAGATAGTTCAGAATAAGGGATGTCAAATAGAACATTTAAAACACAAGAATTTTATGTAATTTAGTTTTGTGAATACAATATACATCGTCTAAAAAATGTGTGAACAGCCTCTGTAGTGGGGAATAATCCAATTAGGATATTACAGGAAAAAGTTACTCATTTTCTCTAATCTAACTGACTTGCACATAAGACCAAATTAATGAAATAAAACAGCATGAAGATTATTGTTTTCTTTCTTTGAAGTTATTGAAGAGGAATAGGGATTAACTTGGAAACATACATTCGTACTATAGACTTGATCGCCAGACAAACTTTTTGGGATCGAACTGTTGGAGATTTCTGCCCTACACTAAAGTGTCTTCAAACGCATTAGCCGCTATATCCTGCATAAAACGGGCGCCACTACGCGTTTGGCTCCTGCTTTTAAACAGGAAAAAGAGTCGACCGGCGACCCTTTCAGATATTCAGGCTACTTAAAAGTCTTCAGTCTACAGAAAACTGAGAACTTCAAAGAACTGGACTGACAAAGGTCTTTGTGTTACTCTCTACCCAAAGCGTGCAACTGGTTCCACCAAGTCGAAATTTACTGCACAAGCAGCCGCAGCTCTCTCTGTTCAGAGCATATATGTCTGGGGTACAATCACGGAAGGGGGATAAAGGGGTCATTCTATACATTTATTTCAACCAGTCTATACATTAGCTACATACCAATTCTTCGGATGTCGATCTCGAGATTTTCTCGAGAAATCGATTTGAATAATTTTTTGTGTAAATTGAGTCTTTTGTGTATCGATTGAGATTGCATTGTAGAATATGGATCTGTTCGGCATCAAAATGCATCAGAGAGTGAAGAAAATATTTTTTTTTAAATCCAGGGCGTAACAAAAACTCGGGGGCATCCGAAAATTAGGTGTTCATCCAGTGGCGCACCCAGGATTTTTTCTGGGGGGGGGGCGAGATGAATGGATAAAAATATTTATAATGCATGGGGGGGGGGGCGAGATGAACGAATAAAAATATTTATAATGCAAAATCAATATTTCTACTTCTTTGGAGGGGGGCCAGGGCCCCCTGGGATCCCCCCTGGGTGCGCCACTGTGTTTATCTGTATCAGGGAAAGAAATTCTAGAATCTTGTAATCTAAAAATAGACCAATTCTCTAGCAGTCCCTTTGTATATCTATATGCAGGAGCTAGAACTTTAGTACAGGGTACGGCAGAAAGAACGTTCTGATTTGGAACGTCAATAACAAAAATACAAAACAAGATAGAGAAAGAAATCTTTTATACCTGAGAGAAAAAAATATTTATTTGTTATTAATTATTATTTTATTATTATTATTATTATTATTTAATTTATTAATTAATTTATTTATTTATACCCTCGGAATGTTCTTTCTGCCGCACCCTGTATAAAGCGAATTTTAAAAAAATTATCCCGAAATAAAGAAGGAATTAGCCCTGCATTTTATGATTTCATATAATTAAAAGCTTTAACACTGCGATAAGGTTTTATTTTTATTTTTATTTTGTTTATTCATTTTTTTTTAACAGACATATTCTTCCAATTTTATGTGCCTGATCAAACACAGATTGGTTTCTGTTACTATTAAACCTGAAACAGAGAAAATCCTTATATTAAAGTGTAAAAGGGGTTCCTTTTTTTCTTTCGCAAACACTATGAGGAAGAATACATTTCGATTTTCAAAATCTTTCAAGTTTTTCTCAACTAATCTTTTCAAACTTTGCGATGTAATTTTAAATTTGTTGTACTAAAGTCATTATTATATTTACAAAGAGTTCACCCGTGTGCAACAAATAAAGCAGTACAACCATAAACTTCTGAATAACACTATTTCGCATTTAAACTTAAATTTTCCTATTTCTTAATTTATTTTTTATTTACTTATTTATTTATTTTTACATACTAGTGTTTTGTATTTTTTAATTAAAATATAGAGTGATTATAATTAAAGTTCCACTTGGAAAGGGTCATAAATGGAAAACTACTGGACCAAATGTTATCAAACTTGGTAATAGTTTAAAGTAGGTCATGGGAATTTCTTTTCTGCCAAAAAAAAAAAGTTCAAAAACTTACCACCAGGGGGTAAATGGCGCTATATTCAATGTTGTTAGACGAAATAATAAGATATGAAGACATCGGTTTAAAATGTGTTTAATCGTTTCTGAAACGTGTTACAAAGCATGTTCAATGTGGCATCCACCATTTTCCGAAAGCAAGTTAAATCGCATTACTGCATTCTCAACAGTAGCCAATTACAAGCCATTGCGGTTTTGCATAACACTACTAAAAGTTTCGTTTTAGAAACGATTAAAAACGTTTTAAACCGATATCTTCATGTTGTAGGGCCGAATTCAGGCTTCAAAATTCACAAGTTAGCGATCTGTAAGAAAACGATTTCCGGAATGAGCACACTTTAAATGATAACTTTGTTTAGGTCAATGTTTCTTAAGGGTATACAAAATGTTCAACCCGTGTAACATAAGGTTAAGTTAGATTCCGACCCTTATTTCGTTTAACAATATTGCAAACAGCGCCATTTCCCCCCTGGTGTTGAGATTTTAATTTTAAATTAATTTTTAATTTTTTTAATTTTTATTTATTGGCGTAAAAGAAATTCCCATGACCTCCTTTAAACTGTTACCAAGTTTGATAACATATGGCCCAGTAGATTTCCCTTTAGAACCATTTCAAAGTGGAACTTTGAATTATAACCACCCTGTATTAAGAGTTTTAGTTTTATATATTTTTGCATACGGTATTTATCTGCTTTTTATTATCCATTCTCAAAAAACGAGGGACTCAAATATACACCGGGGCTTGCAAAAGCTAGTTATAACGTGTACTTATTTATACCAGGAGTTATCGGCAAGCCTTTTATCTCTGTAATCTCTACAAAGAATAAAGCGCAGGCACCCATATCCTTTTGTGTCTTAAGTTTACGGGAAAATATCTAAGTTAAAGCCAGAAATCCCTCAAAAAGAAACAAAAGTCAGAACTCAAAAAGATGCCCTAGTACTAGGTAAACAATTGCACCATTGGCTCCATCGCAGTCTTCAAATAATAATATATCTCAAAAAAGGTCACGCCCGTGCGAGACAGTCACTAGACACTAAATCAAGCAACACGGAAACTGGCGTCGGTACTGTCGGTATAGGGTATCAATAAAGGTAGCACCTGAGGCAGTGGTTTTCTACCGGGTGCCGCGGCACCTTTGGGTACCGCAAAGACCCTCCGGGGATTCCCCAGTATGTAGTAATGAGCAGTACCCTGGCTTTTTATGTGTATAATTAAAAGTGAGAAAAGCGTAATGATTCCACATTGAGGGTTATTTCTTCCTCCTATATAATACAACCAGCTAAATACACCCTTGCTTCACTATGGAGTACATTAGTACCACCAGTTATGTAATTTGGTTATTTTAATTTAAGTCAAGCGTTGTCATTCCTCAGAGAAGTTCACTCTACAATTTAACGGCCGTGATCAGACATTAAATAAGGGGTTTGGATTTTATTTTTTTTTTGGACGCTTAAACCCCTTTTAACCCCTTAAGATTGGATTTTTAAATAAGCTTTCTTATCGAGCACCTGGGCTCTATGGGAGCCACCATTAAAAATTTCAGCTTCCTGGGACTTATTACACAGTTCGAGAGATACAGTGATCAGTCAGCGAGTGGTATTTGGCTTTTATCTATAGAAATAGATTTAAAGCGGCAAGACGTAATGCATTGGAACACTTTTTTTATGAACATAACAACGATGTATTATTTTAGGAGCACAGATAATTTACAAAAGAGGGAATTCACTCAAGAATACTATGCAGTTCATCTTACTTTAATGACTGTTCAACTTGTTTGACCTCTAATTGAAAAGTTTGCAATTTTTTAAAAATAGAAATTTTTATGACCTAGTAAAAAAAATCCCACAAATGGTGTATAATACCATAAAATTAAAATATAAGTTTTGTTACACCTTACTAGTACCGATTATCGATTGTAATTAATATATTCAGTGTAATGTTTCGATTCGTAAGTTTTAATGCTCTGTAAATGAATCGATTCTTTGATGGCAGACAGGTTTCGTCTGTCGTTTTGCCTATGTTAGTAGCGCAGAGTCGCTTTCAGTGAATATTTCTTATTCTCAGGGAATTATTTTCGTTTCAGGGGAAAAGGTAGAGATGAAAACTGACGCAGAATTACCCTTTTCTCTGCATATTATAAGGTTTCTGGTTTCTTTTTTTTCTTCGTAATCCACTCCTCCTCCGTCTTTGTGCTGCTGATTTTAATTACTTTGAATTTCACCGAAAAATTTGACAGCATTTATTTACAATGAAACTGTAGGGCAGTGATATTTTTTAACCTTTCAGCGGGAGGGCCAATTTTTGGAACACCAGTAGGCGCGCGTGGTACAAATTGCAACGTCTCTTTCAAACTTGATTATTCCTTTTGTAATAAACTTCTTTTTTCAAATTGAAAATAATAATTCTGCTTTTTATGACAAGATATAAAATGTTTGATAATATTGAGATATATTTATAATTAAAGGTCAAAGAATGCAGATACAATCGCCTTATTTCAAAACTGTCCGGTTTATTGGATCTACGGACAACTTGAGAATTGATTCCTATTATGTCCAAAACCTAAAAAACAGTGAAATTGTGCATCTTTGTGATATGCGGGATACCGTATTTGATCCTGCTTTTGTCGTGTTGAAATCCAGTATAATCGCTGGTTTACCATGGTAAAATCACGACTATCAATGAAGGGAAAGGTATACAAGGGTCAGAAAATCAGACCTGCATTAGGAAGGGTGTAGTTATAAATAGAAACTACTTAGAACATTCAAACCTTACACGTAAAAACAAACCATTCAAAATTACGTAAATGTTGCACTTTGTACACGTGTGCGCCCGCTGAAGGGTCTCTTTTAACAAGCAAGCCCAATAAGTTAGATTACTACCGACTTCATTTGGTGGTCAATAGGTGGTAATTACACACTGCGTACAGTGCACGATTCTAAATGTCAGTTTGTCATTCCCCGGAATGATAATAAAAGCAAACGATTTTTAAATTTAAAAGTTCAGTGCGATTGATAATAGTAAAATAAGAAAAAAGCTAGCGCGCGCCATCTAGGGTAAGAAAAATTGTTTATAATGTTTATACTTCGATTTTCAAACAAACAATAAGATGTGTAATTCTAAATTAACAATTCGCACGAAGTGGAGATATTAATCTTTAAAATGGTACCTCATTTATCGATTTTCGGTAAGTATGAAGGGAGAAAAAGGGATAAAACAAAAAAAACACCTTTTAGAAATAATATATATATATATATATATATATATATATATATATATATATATATATATAAACGAGAAAACAATTAAAATCATCTTTAGATGAGCAGTCTTTTTGTTTTATTATATTTGTTTTCTCGCTGAACCACAGAAGAATAGTTTTTGAAACGCAGTTGCGCGACAAATAGGATAAATCCTTCAGATACGGAAGTAATCGCCTGGGAGAGAGATGCGTTAGTTTACATCCATAAGCTTAAAGTAATTTCAGACATCTGGTGGAAAACTCACAAATGAAAAGCAGGCTGTCTGTCTGCAAAGACGGCATATTTTTTGCAGTTTGAGATTATCTCAGAAAATTACAACTCTACACCTGGGCTTTTCATAAAAAGCACGAGAACTTCTTAGAAATCCGTGAACCAATTAGTGAAAATTTCTAGCTTTCCCGGTGGACATATGTGAAGAAAAAAAAAACAGAGAACAATTCCCACAGCGGTGGTCACCTGAGAACAAGCAATACACTAAAGAACACCGATGTTTATATATTTTTTTTCTTCCAGAGGGAACGATATTGTCCCACCTGCTTCTTCTTTTGTTCACGTTGACCACCCTATATCTTGTCCCCCCGTGACTGACGACAGATGTAATTCATTACCTGTGGAACTTACCTTCCGCAAGTGAAGAAACCTGCGTTGCGTCAGATGAACAATACATGTTTTCACTAGCTTCGGTGCTTCAAATTTATGCCTCTGCTTACAACTTTACTCTCTTTTATTTTGCGCCCAATAGGAGGGAAGTAACATAACTATTAGGACAGTAGGTGCATGGTGTGTGAGTGAAAGCAAATATATGTTGCAAAGAGGAATTTTTCTAATCCTTCGCCAAATGTTGAGGAAAGCAATAAATTAAACTACTGGATTCAGCAAAACCTTCTAACTCCATGGCAACAATAAGAGGTCATGCTCGCTTGAGTTATTTACGGTATCCGACTACGTTTAAAATGTCGATTTTGATGAAAATTCAGATGATTTTTTTAAAAATTCCTTTTTCTTTAAAAAAGCGAATTTCTGTAAGAATTCTTTCTTTAAGAATTCTAAATTTGCTTTCATTCTTTCTGTGCGGTCATTAGAAAAGAAATTAAAGTGATTTAAATAAGAGCAGCTGCTGTCAAATTCAATTCAAGTTGAAATCTTGAATTGAATTTGGCAGAAAAAGTGAAAATTTTTATGCTTACCCTTAAAAAACCTTTCCAGGTACCTATATATATATATATATATATATATATATATATATATATGTGTGTGTGTGTATGTGTGTGTGTATTTATATATATATATATATATATATATATATATATATATATATATATATCTTATATATATAACTTATTTTTCATGAAAAAAATGTATGACTGTTGTGATAATTGAAAATGTAATCGTGATATGTGTGTAAATTTTTTAACGTATGATTACGTTCCACCATAACGGTGCTCCGGAAAGCAAAATTTTTATACACTAAAACTGTCTATCCGTACCTCGCGAATTATAATTTAAAGCAGCGCACCAAACCCAGTCTGTATCTCCTGGACAAGCAGTAAACAATTAAACAGAAAAGTACAAAAAATGCGTCAAAATTTTGACATATATATATATATATATATATATATATATATATATATATATATTATATACATACGTACATATATATAGATACATATATACATAACACATTCATACCTATACACATACAAAAGAGGTAAGCAATGATAAGCAATCCTACATTAATAACCAGCAATAGTTTCGTTAGAAGAGACTACCTGAAAAAATTTCAGGTATATTTTTCATAATGCTAAAAATGTAATGAAATGCAAATTAGGCACTAGGTGTATTGTTTGTTGGTTTATAGTTGTGTTTGTTAAAAATCTGACGAAAAATTACTGAAATTTTACATGCAGTTGCATATAATGGCCTCTATTATTTTTTTTTTTAGATTTCAAGATAGCGATTAGTTTTTAATTTATTACACTAACAAGAGCCTTACGTACATATAATACAGAAGGTCGTTCGCACTTTATTGAAAGAATTTTGTTAGTTAAGTTTTATGTGTAAATGCCAGAAGACATTCCTAGTTTGGATCCAATGGATCTTTGACGGATTTTGCTTTAGGATCAGAGACTTCACGTTCTTGATATTTAACTGCATTCGAACTGTCTTAGAATAAGGTTTCGCGGTCATGTTTTCATTTTGCTTTCAGTTAGACTTTTTTTTTCATTTCAAATTTAATATATATTATAAATACCTTTTTTTGAAATGCCATAACCGCGATTTTTACACCGTTTTATAATTTGTTGATACTAATATTTCTCCTCAGAAAGCGCAGTTACGTAACCTTCGAGCCATCTATCAATTTTAGGAGCCATTTTAAAAATAAATCTTTCACTTTACATTCCAATCAAAACAAAACAGAAGCAGACGATTATCTGAAAGTTCACAAATTTTTATCTCAAAATGCAAACGATAAAATTAAATTACAAAATCGTTCCTATAAAGTGCCAACGACCTTCTGTATAAATATATTAATGTTACATGCATAATTAATTTTTTTCCTTCTTTTTAGATATCGAGGCATTTATATAAAAATTCTCTCAATTTTGACCCAAACTCTCGAATTTTGTAAAAAGTTTCATAGTTAGGGACGATTTATTTCATCACTTTACTATTTCGGTGCTATATTCCCTCGGAAAAGAGGGAAAAAATATTCGCAAGTAAAAGTTTTTGAAAAAAAATGGCACCGAACGTAATCGGATACCTTAAATTTACCTATCTGAACTACTTTTCTCTTTTCTTTTGCTTGTTATACAAGAAAAAGTAGCAAAATTATTAGAACAATAATTGCCTGATACCTGGTGAGAGAAAAAAATTATATCCGTCATCAAATTCCAAATTCTGAAAGCCTAACATTGATAAAATTACTTAAAAAAATTTTTTTTTAGAAAAATAAGATAAAGAAGATATTTAGAAAATTTAGAAAACCCGTGATTAATTTATTTGATTAATTGATTCACACCTCAATTATCTCTATATATAAAACAGTTCCGTAACTGACTCACTGACTGACTCACTGACATACAACGCACAGACCAAACCGCTGGACCTAAAGGGCTGAAATTTTGTATGGCGATTCTTCTTATGGTGTAGGGGTGCACTAAGAAAGATTTTTGAAAAATTCTTCTTAGATTTTTTAAATTAAATTTTTTAAGCTGTCTTTGTAACTTTTTTTTAAGTTTGCATTTAAAATAATAATTTGAGGGTTCTAAAATTTATATCATGAGAAAGATCATAAAAATTCCTTTAAAATAAAATCTCTTTCCAATCTTTACCTACACTTTCTGATTTTTGGTGAATTTTTAAAGATTAATTTTTAGAATTTAATATATTAAATACTGATCACGTGATTTCTTTTTCTGGTACTTTAAATAAATTTATCGTCACGTGCATAACAACTAAATGGACAAAATAGATATTTTTTTTTTCTAATGCAGCAGACGATTAAATATTATCCAAAAAATATCCCTTACGATTTTTTTCTAAATATATATATATTTACATCAAATGTATACATTGATCGTCGCGTTCATTATAAATACATATATTTATTTTTTTTTGGCATTAATTGCATACATTGACCGTAGTATTTAATTTGAATGTACTCCATAGTGAAGCGCGGGTTTTCAGCTACTAGTTATTAGAATAAGAGAGGAAACTGCGTTAAGTTAAATAGTTCCGTGGACCAGGAAAATAGACATTTATTTACAGTAGGTCAAACACATACAAGATACAGCAGAAACAAACACAGACTGACTGACTGACAAAAAAAAGAACATCACATGTATTTATAAACTTATACAGGATCCAATAGTAACTTTTAATAAAGAAATCTTTGATACGAGAACAAATCAGTGAGAAGGAGAAAAAAACTGACATCGGATGATGTCGTCTGCGATTACATTGCTAACAATTATCTATAGTAAAATTCTTATTCAATAACAATTTCACACTTGATCTGAAAAAAATGTAGTAAATATATTATAAAAACCCAAACTTAACAACATTCTTTGCACCTGTTACAAGCAAAATGAGCTTTTACAAATATTTAAATCAAAATTACAACTACGTCAAAAGTTTAGCTCTTAGAGCAGAATTATTCAATGCAAAAATTCTTAAATCAATTAAGTGGAGATAGAACTGAAATTAATAAATCGATAGCTGCTAACAAATGGGAAAAGTCTGTAAACATTGTGTCGTCTTCAGTAGCACCAAGAAAGACAATGCATATACTGAATAATTTGATCTTCGGGTTTAGAAGAAAAAAAAAATATCAGCTAAACACTAATATTTTGATGATCTGGCAAGAGTTGAAATTTCATACCACAAACTTCTGTTACACGAAGCTTTCTCCCAAATCATGATTTTAAACGACATTTGCATGCAAACGAAAACCAATGTCAACCAAACCATACTTTATTTAACTATATCAGCTTTCGTTTTACAATTTTTACACGCTTCTCTGCGTCCGTACATGCATATGTGTGTAAGGGGTGAGGAGATATTTCTTAAATTTTGTGCACAAAAATGAGAATATTTTTATACTTTCCCTTAGAAAACCTTCCCAGGCAACAATATATATATATATATATATATATATATATATATATATATATATATATATATATATATATATATATATGTATATATGTATGTATGTATGTATGTATATATATATATACATACATACATACATACATACATATATATATATATATATATATATATATATATATATATATATATATATATATATATATATATATATATATATATGTATGTATGTATGTATGTATATATATATATATATACATACATACGTACATACATACATATATATATATATATATGTATGTATGTATGTATGTATGTATGTATGTATGTATGTGTGTATGTATGCATGTATGTATGTATATATATATATATACATATATATATATATATATATATATATATATATATATATATATATGTATGTATGTATGTATGTATGCATTTATGTATGTATGTACGTATGTATGCATGTATGTATGTATATATATATATATATATATATATATATATATATATATATATATATATATATATATATACATATATATATATATTATATTTATGTGGGTGTGTGGGAGGTATGTATAAATGTGGGAGGTGTGTGTTTTAAATTTTCCTCCCACATACACAAGGAAAGCATGATTAATCTCGATACAGCAGCGTTCCAATACAGTATGCTTGAACGCGTTTGCTCGATTTCATATAGAAGGTTAGAAGATACATTCCTAAGATTACAAAGAAAAAAAAACTGCACATCGTCGTTACATTTTTATGATGTACTGACATGAAAACAAATAAATTCTTTTCCATTGTTTCCTTTTCAGAGAGAAAAATAAAAGATAATTCCTTTTCCACCACCCTGATCTACAAAAACGAAGTTCATAAATAAACGATAATTCATTTTCCATCCCTCTGAACTAGAAAAACAAAAGTCCATAAATTATGACACTAGGGAGTGAAAAAAATTCTGAACAATGACAGATTTTAGATGGACGATGAGATCCCTTCGAATAAACAGAAAATAAATAACTAGCGTCTAAGATTCTCCTTACGCCAAATTTTCATTTTGTTGGTATTCATCATTTCTTATGTGATTGAAAAAATAGTCTTCTTTTTGCGTTTCTCAGCTGTCTATTCTTTGTTTTGCCCCATGGGGAATTATTTATAGAGGATAATCAGTATTATATGACTTCAAGAGATTGTTTGTATTATCTATATATATAAAACAGTTCCGTAACTGACTGACTGACTCACTGACATTCAACGCTCAGACCAAACCGCTGGACCTAAAGGGCTGAAATTTTGCATGGCGAGTGAAGCACTTTTAATTCGATTTCTCGTTTTCGATTTAATTTGTTTGAGAGCAGAAAAAGCACTTTCGCACACGTATGTACTGCCAAACAGCTATAACATTTGCAGAGAGAATTTAAGCAGTTTAGGAAAACGTTCTTTAGGAATCAATTTCCAGAATTTTTCAGGGACATCACACTTTTTAGTCTGGTAGAATGGGTCTGCCTGACAGTCCCAAATTTCCATTTGAAGGTCGCAGGGTACCTCACTCACTTCAATATCCCATGGGGTTGTTCAACAGTGAAAGTTTTGGTTTTAGGGAGTCAAAATCAACTAGTAGACACGCGGTTATAACGGTCGAAGATTGAAGCTTCAATATGGCCGTTATAAGGCCGTTACTTAAATTTTAAGTAATGGCATTACATTTAAGTCTTACATTTAAGTCATTGCATTTTAAGTCTTAAAAATTTAAATCAGTAAGAAGGGTAAACGATTTTTTTCCAAATGTTAAATTAAAATATTTTTTCCGGTAAGAAGGGCAAGGACCAACAAAAATGAATTGGTGGGCCGCGGGTTGGACCACACTGTTTTAAAGACTAAAAGCTAAAATTTTCAACACTCCAAAATAAGGCAAAAACATTTCGGTCCTCGGAATAACAATCTCAGTGTTGATGCTATATTCAGGTAGCAACAGAATGGACTCTTTGGTCCCTGGTAAGGGAGTGAAAAGGGTAGGGTGGCAGCAACGGGATATATATATATATATATATATATATATATATATATATATATATATACAGTGATTTCCGCTTATAAGAATCACGTTTGTTATTACTGTTTTTGATTCTTATAAGCGGTTGATTCTTATAACCGAAACTTCCCTTTGGACAGGCACACATACACAAATATATACTTGTACATATATATAAACACACAGGCACATATATACATAATTTACCATTAAATACTCTTTAATTTACGTTATTTATCATTTATTAAAATTATTTTTTATAATTTTAAAAATACTCAATTTCTAAACAAATACTATAACTCAATTTCTAGACCTATAAGTAACAACACATGATTATAAAATCAACAAGAGGCAGCTTCTCTCTGACTACACTTTGGAAGAGCATCATATCTAATTAACAAGTTCTGTTTTTCAAAAAAACTAAGAGTTTTCCTTGTTTTTATCATATTTGAATTCGACTATCAAAAAGTTCTAACACTAACTGGCAATTTTGTTAAAAAACTAAAGTGAATACTAGCGACGTATGCTTATTACAGTCTCAGACGAAGATTCACTTTATAGCTTACGTTTCACGGTTTGATTTTGAATCAAACCGTGAAACGTTTGATTCAGCATCTGGTTCATCTGATTCAGCAAAATGGATCCGTTTACGTTTCACGGTTTGAAGTGCTGAATCCACTGTCCCGTTTGCGTAAGTGATGGTGGACACTTCGCGGAAGATTTGTGTTTCAGGGTCCAGAAATCCGCAACCAGGAAGTAAGTGGTGGGAAAAAAAGAGTGCCTGTCTGGAGAAAAGCGAAATCGGACCCGGGCGGGTTAGATGCCCCTGGGTAAAGCTATTAATACAGTGTTTAGCAAAAACGTATAAGGAGAAACTCTTATGTTATGTCTAAAGGAATGTATTTTACGACTGTTTTCCACCCCAAAGTTTTATCAATCTTTCTTTTCAAAAACTTAAGAAAGAATTTCGAACCTTTTGAGAGTTCAAGTGGCATTTTTTGGAAAAATGAAAGGAAGGGGAAGATTGCAAACTGATTCTTATAACCGGTGGATTGATTCTTTAAAGCGGAAATTTTAACATGGAAATAATACATTTGTTTTTGTTTTTGCGATATTGATTCTTATAAACGGTTGATTCTTATAACCACTGATCACTATAAGCGGTGGTTACTGTATATATATATATATATATATATATATATATATATATATATATATATATATACATATATATATACAGTTGGCTCTCTGTTTAACGACGTCTACTTAACGGCGATCTCTATTTAAGGACGATATTTCCCAGTCCCGGCCCCTCCGACGTTATTATGGGAAATGTTACTTTTTTACAAATTCTGTTTAAGGGCGATCTCTACTTAAGGAAGATTTTTCACGGTCCCTTGAAAGTCGTTAAACAGAGAACCAACTGTATATATATATTTATATATATACCCTCACCACTGGGTACGGGGGGTAGCAACAGTTCGAGTGGATTTTCTAGTTGTCAATTGACACCATGAGTTGGTCCGGTGAATATCGTGGTTTCGTAATCGTGGAGTTTTTTTAAAAACAACGATTGTGTAATCGCGGCACGCAGGGCATTTAGGACACACTTCGGGCTCTATGCAACTGATACCGATCCTGCTCGAAAAACAATCCTGCGATGGGTTTCTAACGGGAGAGCAAGTAGGCCTACATTAACAAGGAAACCAAAGAGTTATCCTCGGAACATTAGAACACTTGAAAATGTGCAACGAGTCCGTGAATCCGGCTATACGTGAAGAAGTTACCTCCATTCCCTCAGAGATGACCAACAGAATGATGGAAAACTTTAGAGAACAGCTTCGGCAGTACGTCGAAAATAACTGGTGAAAAAAATTGAATATTAGTAATTTTTGAAAATATAAAGCTTTTTACTGTAAATTGTTTCGTTTGTTTTTTATTACCTTTTTTAATTTCTGCCGTATCCTGTATATGAGCATATGATTTATATCATCTAAAATATATTGACGCATTCTTACAATAATAAGTATGAAGAAATTACAATAATAAGTACAGAAGAAATTTCGCAAGCCTTATTGTGTTAAGATCCCGCTACACATTGAAAAACTTAAATATTTTCCTGTTAAAGAATAAAGCTAAAATTTTCAGCAGGCTAAAAATTAGGCAAGATAAACTTAGAGTAACAATATCAGCGTTGATGTTTCATATGTGATCAACACTGAAGTTATGAGAAACATGATTAAAACCAAATTATAGAAAATGTAATGCTTTATTGATAAAAATAAAACTTCTTTACCGCTAAACTTTTCCTCTCAAAACAGCACAGCACACCAGAGACTCCTCCTCATTATGCTAGATGGGAAAATCTCTAATTTTACATCATTGCCATGAATTAAAAATATCGTCATGACAGACTGAAGTTCATCTAAGAAAATAAGGAAAATCGCCAAGGTAAAAAACCATAAAACAGGATACTACAAAATTGCTACATTATAGTAGAAATCTACATCATGGTAAAAAAGTTACGTCATAGTAGAAATCTACATCATGGTAAAAAAGTTACGTCATAGTAGAAATCTACATCATAGTAAAAAAGTTACTGCATCATAGTAGAAATCTACATTACTGTAAAAAAAGTTACATCATACTACTAGAAATCTACACATCATAGTAAAACTTTACTACATCATAGTAGAAATCTACATCATGGTAAAATAGTTACTACATCATAGTAGAAATCTGCTCAGGCTAAATACTCAACGAGGGACACAGATCGGTCCTCGCCAAAGCTTGGCTCAGGAGCGTATTATGTTTGGACTGCAGTTCCGCAGCTTAGTTGCAGATCGAACCGGGCTTGACCGTCCTATTTCGCATTGTCTAAGGAAAATAAAAAACTTATTTTAGATGTCGTTTTCCAGTATTCCGTTAAGATATAAAAAAACATTTTTTGTTAAATTTTTAAATAACTAGCTGAATCCCCTTGCTTCGCTACGGAGTCCATTCAAATTAAATACAACGGTCAATGTGTGCAATTAATGCCAAAAAAAAAGAGCACAAAAAATACATTTATTATAAATACAACTGTCAATGTATGCAATTAATGCCAAAAAAATCAAAAATATATTTATAAAAAATTTATATAGACAAAATAATGTAGAAGAAAATATTCAAATTAAATCTAATAGAACATACTAAAGAATATTACATACTAAAGAACATACTGTGAGATTTCCCCTCCTCATGGCCCAGGAAAATTATTAACCTCGGATTGGAACAGAGTAAGCCCAGCGGCGGACTGCGAAAAGAATAGTTTTCCCCTGCCGAGGGGTGACTTTAGCAAGTCAGCTTTTCGACTCGCAGGCGAGGAGCGACTTGACAATAGCGAGGCGCCCCGATGTCTACAGCGAAGACACTATAACACAAAAGACTAACAAAGGCAGACCATCCCCCTGATGAGACACCCTAATGACCCAACGTGTGCTGCCGATATAAAGAACAAGTATAGTTTTGCGCACGGTTCACGGCCAAGGACCTATCAGAGCCCCAGATCAAAGAGCGGGGTTGTTACAGATCCCGCCAGGGAAAAAGTTTTAAAAAGCGGATGCAGGAGATTTTTAGAGGAGACGAGATTTGAGACGAGATTCGAAGCCTGAGTTTAGGAGTGATAGCTGATCTCCTAGCTCCACTCACTTTGAGTGACTTTGATATTTTTGGAGGCTCAGCCCCCTGTGTGAAAAAGACCTTTTTCTCGCTGAGAAGGGTCGTTTGGAGATCAAAGCTTGATCTTTCGTATTTTCGAAGCAGCTAGCTTCTTTGGTGAGAGCGGGGGACGAGCCGTCCACTACTCTGTGATAATTAGATCACATTGCGTCTGGAGTTCGAGTTCGCCTCATTCCAGCCTGTTCCGACGAGTGGAATCCGTTCCCAGCAACTGAGACTTCTGCAATTAGAGCTTTATTGTCTGAAGGCCCGATCTACGATCCGTAGCGACAGAGCATCCTGCCAGCTGAACGGACAATCTTTAACGTGCATCGCATACTGCAACGGACATTATTAATGTAACTGATGTTCCAGAACACGACCTAATCGTGAAGTATTTTAATCCAGAATCTCTAAAAAATTGATATTCAGTGTAAAAAGTTCTTATTAGTAAGCTGTTTATCACTATACATAACCGGTGTGACGCTACCTAGCGTGCCGGGTTTGACACCAAGCACGGAATATGTTACAATACTAAAGAACACAGTTAACATAGTACAGTTTGAGGAATATTTTTTTTACTGTATTTTAATATTTTTTGGATAATGTCCAATCGTCTGTCGCATTAGAAAGAAAAAAATATTTTTATATCAATTTATTTCGTTGTTATGCACGTGACGTAAAATTAATTTGAAGTACCACAAAAAGAAAAGAAACCAAGTGATCAACGTTTAATAAATTAAATTCTAAAAATTAATCTTACAAATTTCACCAAAAATCAGAAAATGGAGGTAAAGATTCGAAAAAGATTTCATTTAAAAGGAATTCTTAGGATCTTTCTCGTGATATAAATTTCATAACCCTCAAATTATTATTTTAAGTGCAAGCTTTAAAAAAGTTACTAAAACAGCTTAAAAGTTTAATTTAAAAAAATCTAAGAAGAATTTTTCAAAAATCTTTCTTAGTGCACCCCTACACTATAAGAAGAATCGCCATGCAAAATTTCAGCCCTTTAGGTCCAGCAGTTTGGTCTGTGCGTCATCTGTCAGTCAGTCAGTCGGTCACTGAATCATGTCCGGGGCCACCCGCGTGCCGATTTTGGTACCATTCGGCCCCATAGTCTCCCTGTCAGCGATGACAGCCGCGGAAGCTGTCGAAATAAGCAACTTTTAGGGGCAAAATCATTAAAATATTAATTAAAATGTTTTAATGATTGTTTTAATGATTTAATGATTTTTAATCTGAACTATCAATTATATCTATACAAATTTTCAGCTCAATGGAAGCAATACATTTTCACTTATAAAGGAACAAACATAGACCTATTCGAAATAATCAATAAGTTTCAGTTTCAATGAAACACACTGATTTTTGAATAAAGTTCAATAACTGAAGTTCGATTTACGCAAATTGTGCATAACATCGTACATAAATTCAAAAACATAAAGTTTATAAGTTAAATAAAATTCTGTAATATCACACCAATAAATTTCCAGTTGATAGCTAATAAATTATAAATATTTTTTTACCTCAAATGTCAAATAAAAAGCGTAGTTCCAAATGTAATTTTCTTCAATAAACCCTTAAACATTGCCAATTTCAAAGATCCTTTTTCTTTTTATCAATACCTCCTCCACTTGAATCTTTAAAATATTAAATGTTTTACTGATAATAAATGAAAATGTAGTTTGATGTGTTGCTATGGTTACTTGACTATGGTCGACAAAGAAAATTCAAATGTTAAATGTTTTACTGATGATAAATGAAAATATCTTTTGATGTGTTGCTATGGTTACTTGACTATGGTTCGCAAAAGAAAAGTTATAAAGGTGAAGCATCAGCTCAACATTTAGGCCCCTAACTTTCTTTCTACTGATCAGATATACATAATATATAGCCTATGTCCATCTGGAATAATGTGCCTTTCAAATAGTGAAAGAATTTTTCAAATAGGTGCAGTGGTTCCGGAGATTACCCTCCACATACAAAATCCGCTATCTCTCTTTATATTGATGTTATCTTTTAGTACTCAGTTAATATTCGGTATAACAAAATTATTTCTCCTTTATTATATTATTATTGCGTTCAAGTAGCGTTATAACTATACTTGGATGTCATTTTTCAATGCTCTTTTAAGATTGTGCATAGCTTATTTATTTTTACTTTATTACATTATTATAAATACGATTTTTTATTTTTTTATTTGCCGTTGTAACAAAATCCTGCAACTATCATGAATCCCTTTGGGAACTTTTCTGTACACTGACGAAGCCATTTCGTACGGTCATTTCCGTCAGTTGAGCAGTAGAAAATTGATTTTTTTTATTTATTACAGTCACTTAAATACACCCATGCCTCATCGAATGTTACCACAAATTTTCATTTTCCAGCAGCTGGGTGTTTTCCCTATTATTTTCTACGATTCGTTTTTCATTCAGTATTATGATTTGGCAAAAGCAGACGAACTTTAGGTTTAAACATCTTTTTTAACTTCAAATCTTTATGAATGATTTTACTGACAGTGCCAGAAGACGTTCCTAGTTTCGACGCAATGGATCTTTGAGTCAGCGGATTTTCTTTTAGGATCAGAGACTTCACATTCTTGATATTTACCTGCGTTCGAACAGTCTTAGGATGAGGTTTCACAGTCATATTTTCATTTTTACTTTCAGTTAGACGTTTTTTCCCTTTAAAATTTAATATATTATAAATACCTTTTTTTGAAATGCCATAACCGCGATTTTTACACTACTTTATAATTTGTTGATACGAATATTTCTTCTCGGAAAACGCAGTTACGTAACCTTCGAGCCATCTATCAATTTTAGGAGCCATTTTCAAAATAAATCTTTTATTTTACATTCCAATCAAAGCAAAACAACAGCAGACGATTATTCTGAAGTTGCCAAATTATTATCTCAAAATACAAACGACAAAACTAAATTGCAAAATCGCTTCCATTAAAGTGCGAACGACCTTCTGTATTCAATCAAGGTATAAGACGATTTTAGAGGTCATCTTATAATACTCTGTTACGGTTGTGTGTAAGTTATTGACTTTTAGATTATTCAGTTATTATAGTTACTCTTCTACTATTAATAGGAATGTTGAGAAAAATTTTCCCTTGATCTTAATCCTAAATAGCTTCATAATAAAATAAACGAGGAAATGCTGGGAAGTTTGTGAAAACACAAATTTAAAGTAGGTGTGTTATTATATTCAGTTTTACACGAAGCACTAATTTATATATTAGGCGACCTTAAGATGAAATTAAACAGTTTTTGAAATTTTGTTCCCATCAAGGTAAAGGAAAATCTCTTCAAATCTTGAATTGACATTTTACATTCATATGATAATTCGCAGTCTTGCACGCTGTGAACATCTTGGGCCTTAAAGAAACCACCGTGCAAAATTTCAGGTTTCTAGGCCATATGAATCCAAAGATACAGTGATCCTCATTCATTCAGTAACTGGGTACTATTAGGCCTTTCATAACTGCAAAATGTAATGGATTTAAATACATTAAAAAAAATCAAATTTTGAAAAAGTTCTAGCAATGTTCATGTCAGACGATTATGATGCAACTAGGTATGCATACGTTTCTTGAGTCTTGCTTTCATTTAAAAGTAGTAAGGTTGAGATACGACATTAAATACAGAATTTATTTAATTTCTTTTAGGGGTTTAAACCCCTTTTAATTCTCTTGAAGGATGAATTTTTAAAAACATTTCTTACTGAGCACCTAGGACCTAATAGGATCCACCATGCAAAATTTCAGCTTCTTAGACCGTATGGTTCCAAAGATATTATGATCAGTCAGTTAGAAGTTTTTGGCATATATATATATATATATATATATATATATATATATATATATATATATATATATATATATATATATATATATATATATATATGTTAAGGATTAATTAGACAGAGAAAAATAGTTAAAATAATTTACAGGGAGGCTTCAGGATAGTTTATTTTCGTGGCATTAAAACGTCGCTGTTTTTCACAATTCTGAAAGTAAGGTGAAAACCCAACAGATCAAAAAAGGGAAATTCCCCGCATGGAGCATCGATTTGATTGACAGCTTGACCACGCCCAAGCCTCATGTTCGGTAGTGGCGTAAGATAGTATGCTGGAAGCTTGAAACAAAGGTTTTCATCAGACAGGGATTAGATTTGATCGTTTGCTGGTCACGCGTCGTTGGGTGTGAGATGATAAACTTGGCACGGATTGAATTGAATTAGTTAATATTAGGAATAAAACTATTAGATGTAATTTAATTGTAGTTATTTACCACAGGCCTTTATTCACTGACTGCTATATCAAAAATTAGTATTAGGGAAAAAGTTAAGCGGGAGCTACGTGTAGATAAGACGCATGTCATATATATACAGTGAAACTTCTGTAGCCCGCAACCATATTCCTACCTATTAAACCAATTAAACCCCAATCCTACCGATTAAAAATTCCATAGAGCCAATGTTCTGAAAGAAACCTGTTTTCAAAGGTCACCTCTCAAAGCGGCCAAATTTTTCGGAAACCTTACTGGCCTCCATAGAGAATTTTTCATATATATATATATATATATATATATATATATATATAAACCATAAATGACGAAAAATAAAAATCTAGATAAACAAAAGAGAATATATATATATATATATATATATATATATATATATATATATTCTCTTTTGTTTATCTAGATTTTTATTTTTCGTCATTTATGGTTTTTTTTTATTTCTTCCAAAAAATCGCCTGTAAAACAAGATGTAATAAAGTATGACATATATAAAATAGAAGAGCTTTTATTAATTTTAAATAAGAAAATAGCACATAGAAATTACCAATTTTTATTTTCTCCTATTTCTATTCAAGGATTATTTTAGTGATCCACATTTTTTTTTAAAATTTATTCTCGTCTGCGAATCTTGGGAATCAAAGCAAAATATTATTTACTCGATATTTTCCGTCCTAACTACGACCGAAACTTTTCTTTTCGTCGCGTTTGTTTCGAAAATATTGCAAAGCGCTTTTGCTGTTCTCCCACAGGAGAGACAACCTCGGCAAGTTCAAAAGATTTTGATGTTCGGATAGAAAAAAATAGTTTTTTACTTATAATAGGTTTTCAAATATTTCTTCACGGAAGTTTTAGTACTGTATAATGGAGAAGAAATCATTTGAAGGTGCTGGAACGGGGAGGATGGTAAGTAGTGCTTACTTTTTCATAAGAGGCGAAAATTTAATCCCTTAAGGTATAAATTATCTATGAAATGTTTCAATTTTAAAAAAAAATAAGCATTCACACTTTCACTGTCAACAGATTTTCACTATTCGCAGTTTTATGTATTCATCGTCAAACAGAACGTGATATTTTTGTGAATAGGGAATACTGTCTTGTCTGAAGAAACATAATTACGATTTTTCGTTTCTCGAAATACCGTCTTTAATGATGACATTCCTTGAAATGAAAATAATAGTGTTTTTTGATCTTAAAAGGGGAAAGATTTTGAACTAGTTTGGTATAATTTCCATGTAGCTTAAAAAAAGATTTGATATGAATGTCATTGAAGACGGTGAATCGTAAATTCGGGAGAATATTTTATAACCCAGTTCAAAGTAAATTTTCAGTTCTATTCATATAAGGCAGTTTCATGTAACGTCATCGAAAGGCACAAAGGATAGAAAACCGGTGTCGTGCGTTTTATACGTGGACCTCTGATATGCGTATTTCTACGAGGTTTAGTAATCTATGCATTTAACTACAAACATTTCGCTCTTCATTATTGACAGAGTTGAGATGTGACATGCTGCGTGAGCCAGCCTTATTACGAAAATCATGCTGTTAATCCGTATATAAAAACTCGTTGTCGGGTGTGCTGAATCAGTTACGTCATCATGAAGAGTTTGTATTAGGTAGGCTGGTTACAGCCCTACAGTCAACTTTTGAAACACAAGGGCTATTAGACCAGGCCCCACAGTTAAAAGCCGATTACGAAGAGCTAGAATTACGGAACGTGCATAAGGGCCTGTTCACATGGAATCCGTCAGCGTCAGCATGCAATTTTTTAACCATTCCTATGCCAATCCTAACCAATCCTGATTTCCTATATTAAACCGGGCTCTACAGCTTTAAGCTGATTCCGAATCGCATGTATTAGGAGACGAGCATAAGACTGCTGTTATACACATGGGCAATGCATCTTTCATTGTAAAGCTCTTCATTGGAAGACACTCTTATGTTTTCTCGTGGTGTTCAGAAAGTTTACAACAATAAAGATTTGCTCAGGACTAGAAAGCGTAGAAGAGAACAGCAATGGCAGTCGGAATGAGTATAGCTTCAGTGGAAGAAAACGGTTGTGTTTTCTGAATTTTTGTTGCTCCGATACCGGCTTTCATGTTCAGGTCTTCACGGAACAAGAACAGACCACTAGACTGAACTCAGGATTTTGATTTCCTTTATTAAACTGGACCTCACAGCTTAAAGGTGATTCCAAATAGCTTGTATTAAGAGATGAGTATAAGATTGCTGTTATACACATGGGCAATGCATCTTTCATTGTAAAGCTCTTCATTGGAAGACACTCTTATGTTTTCTCGTGGTGTTCAGAAAGTTTACAACAATGAAGATTTGCTCAGGACTAAAAAGCGTAGAAGAGAACAGCAATGGCAGTCGGAATGAGTATAGCCTCAGTGGAAGAAAACGGTTGTGTCATCTGAATTTTTGTTGCTCCGATACCGGCTTTCATGTTCAGGTCTTCACGGAACAAGAACAAACCAGTAGCCTGAACTAAGGATTTTGATTTCCTTTATTAAACCGGACCTCACAGCTTAAAGGTGATTCCAAAATAGCTTGTATTAAGAGACGAGTATAAGACTGTTGTTATACACATGGACAATGCATCTTTCATTGTAAAGCTCTTCATTGGAAGACACTCTTATGTTTTCTCGTGGTGTTCAGAAAGTTTACAACAATGAAGATTTGTTCAGGACTAGAAAGCGTAGAAGAGAACAGCAATGACAGTCGGAATGAGTATAGCCTCAGTGGAAGAAAACGGTTGTGTCTTCTGAATTTTTGTTGCTCCGATACCGACTTTCATGTTCAGGTCTTCACGGAACAAGAACAAACCAGTAGCCTGAACTCAGGATTTTGATTTCCTTTATTAAACCGTGCCACAGAGCTTAAAGCTGATTCCGAAGAACTTGTATTAGGAGACGGGACACTGCTGTTATACACATGGGAAATGCATCTTTCATTGTAAAGGTCTTCATTGGAAGACAATCTTATGTTTTCTCGTGGTGTTCAGAAAGCTTACAACAATAAAGGTTTGTTCAGGACTAGAAAGCGTAGAAGAGAACAGCAATGACAGTCAGAATGAGTGTAGCTTCAGTGGAAGAAAACTGTTGTGTTTTCTGAATTTTCATTGCTCTGATAACGGCTTTCATGTTCAGATCTTCACGGAACCAGAACAGACCAGTAGCCTGAACTCAGGATTTTGATTTCCTGTATTAAACCGGACCTCACAGCTTAAAGCTGATTCCGAAGAGCTTGTATTAGGAGACGGGACACATGGTTGACGGGACACTGCTGTTATACACATGGGAAATGCATCGAAGACATTGGAAGACATTCTTATGTTTTCTCGTGGTGTTCAGAAAGTTTACAACAAGGAAGGTATGTTCAAGTGTAGAAAGCGTAGAAGAGAGCAGCAATGACAGTCGGAATGGATGTAGCTTCAGTGGGAAAAAAAAAGTTTGTGTCTTCTGAATTTTCGTTGCTCTGATAACAGCTTTCATGTTCAAATCTTCCCGAAACAAGAACAGACCGATAGCCGGAACTCAGAATTCTGATTTCCTTTATTAAACCAGGCCTTACAGCTTAAAGCTGATTCCGAAGAGCTTGTATTAGGAGATGAGCAAAAGACTGCTGTTATACACATGGAAAATGCATCTTTCATTGTAAAGCTCTTCATCGGAAGACACTCTTATGTTTTCTCGTGGTGTTCAGAAAGCTTACAATAATGAAGATTTGTTCAGGACTAGAAAGCGTAGAAGAGAACAGCAAAGGCAGTCGGAATAAGCCTAACATCAGTGGGAAAAAATTTTTTGTGAGTTTTCTGAATTTTTGTTGCCTGATAACGGCTTTCATGTTCAGATCTTCATAGAACAGGGACAGACCGGAAGCCCGAACTCAGGCCTGATTTCCTGTATATTAACTTTGGTTGGGTCTACGATTCCTCGTATTCAAAAGCTTTCCGTCTAGATAACGAAAAAAAATTTGAAAAATGTGTAATCGATCGAAATGTGTATAGGATGTGTTAAGTTATGGAATGAGAATTTTAATGAGAGAAATACCGGATTTTGATGTTTAAAAAGTGAAGCTTATAATTTTTTTTCTCTTCAGACATTTGTGTGTGTTGAAAGGTTTGCTTTACAGATCTTCAGTACGTGAAAGGCTTTTGCTGTTTATGCGAAAATTCATAAACTTTGCGGGAAAAGAATTTTCTTATATTCATGAACAAATATCCTTTTTAAGACATCTATACAGAGCAGAGTTACCAATATATTACAGTTTAGGAATGTATATGAAATGCAAAACCTCTGAATCTTTGAAATATATCGCGAATGAAATACGGACAGTTTCAGTTTACTTAATGCACTTTATTTTTATACTATTTCCTTTTTCATTTCAGAATTTATTTTTGAGAAATACTAATAAATAAGCATGCCATGATATTGCAAAAGATAAATACTCCTTAGACAGTAGCCTATAAAATTTTATATGCCGTAGATTTTTTTGGTGATAAACAAAAAAATATTAATAGAGACCACTTAAAATAAATATTAAGTTAATATCAAACATTTATGCCCTAAGCATCAATAGTAGGTATCACATTAAAATAAAACTATTCTCAGTGATTTCCATTGTAGTCCTATAGTGTAATACTATAGTGGATCCCATGGCTATTTTTGAAACTGTATCAATCTATTCTGTTCCGGTGTATGTTACTTATATCTTTCAATAAATAAAGTCAGCAATGGAGTAAGAATTTATTAACCTTGAATTTGACATGTTTTTGATATAAATTCCGCTTTAATTTAACATTGAAAAATCTAAAATTCTAAAAAGGGTGCCCAGTGTTTCTAATCTGATTCCCAAGGGTGCTGCAAACTTAAAAAGGTTGGGAATCCCTTGTCGTGACCTTGAGATTAAAGTAACTCGTTTATGGCTTCCATGGACACAGAAACTACCCTTTCCTTATATATTTGGATCTCTTGTTTATTCATATATATATACAGCAACTATGATACAACATTTTCTCAAACAGAACAATAATCATTCAAACACCAGAGAGTAAAAGAGTCATAACTCAGTTCAATCTAAAGTCCAGCATAGAGACAGCAAGCACGTCTCGATCATTTTCTCTCCTCTCCATTCGTAGCTCATAGCGATCTCTCCCCCCCTCCGTTCTTTCTTCATTTTATGTCTCCTCTTTCAGAAAGTTCCAGATGATTCTAAAGAATTCACCCTTACCGTGGGAAACGAACCTGTCGTTTTCCCCTCCGCTTGTGTGTTAACACGTGTGGTGTCGCAGGGTGCTGCGGTGGCTGTCATTAGTTTACCTTAAATTGAATTGTCCGTTAACGGCTTTTTTGACGACTTGTTAACGACCCTGTAAATCTTACTTAAAATGGTCGCATTTAGGGAGGCTTTTTCCACTTAAAATTGAGTCCAGCCTACGACGTGTGCGGGCCTCACATCCCTGTTTTAGATCATAAGCACATTCATTCCCCAACGAGATATGTGTATTACAGACATAGTTCCGGTCCATGTTTTGGTCATCAAAGAGCATATATGCATGCGCTTAACAAATGATCAAGCTCACTCCACCTGTAGTCATAAATATAGTTTGAAACATTGACTGTATGATAAAGAGAAACATAAAATACGTAAGTGTTCCACAATCCACTTGTTTCAGATTGGACTTGGAAACCTATGCAAATAGAAAAGATTAATTTAAAAAACATAAATTAAATTAATGAACAGGAGGTAAATTTAATTTAGAGATCATGGTTTAATTTTTAGAAAAGTTAAATAAAGGGCATGTTTTTAAAAACTGGATAATTTCCTCTTGTAATACCTTGAATGTTACCGGTTACATTTTAAAACATTACAAATCTATTTTAAAGCATAACAATAATCTCTAAAACCTTTAGGCGCAAATAAAGCTTTTGTAAGAGACCCTAATAACCAGAGACAGTCAAGGTTTGTTAAGTAGATCTCCCCTAAAGCAATGGGAAGAACATTTTTAACAAGAGAGTTAGATTATGACGAGCTGTCATCTATCTCTAAATTATTTCCGAACTTCGTTCAGATCTGCATATGAAAGGAGGTAAAAGACGTATTTCGTGGTTTTTAGTTGTCTGGCTGTATTTTGTCTTGTATGAATCTGAATTTTTATTCACTCGTGGTGTAATAAATAGTTTGTGCTTTGTCATCTATAGAGTGATCTCTGCCAAGAATGACATTCTGTAGGCAACTTTAGGAATCTGCATAAAGCGACACTACATGCATTAATTTCTGCGCATTAAGGTTTGAACGTAATATTTGTAATTATATTAGTTTAATTTTATTAATTATGAAGTTCATTTTCATTTCTACGAAATGAGTTTATTTGAAAAGTCCAGCACACAGACTTTTCTAATAAACTCATAACAACAGATGATGCACTATAGATAGTGATTAAAATTTTTTTTTGGTGGCATTAATCATTCTATTATCTAAAGGGGTAAGCTTTTATAAATTAAGGTAACTTTTATTTCAATAATTTTTTTTATAACGAGGTTTTTAAAAATTGGGCTGCTCAAATAAGGTTTCATAAAACAGGGGCAGTAACAGTATAAATGCCTCGGGGGAGTCTGTAACTACTAGAGGGCGCGTCTCCAGGTGGCGGATCAGGGAATGCCTCCACTAGAATTTCCATTGGGTGGTAGAAGAGAAATAAAATGCCTTCCACTGACCAACAAGTCCAGCTTCTTCCGAGGTAATGGTACCCCTCTTCTATGGATAATGCTTTTTCCTATGATACGAGGGATGGAACTTTAATAGTGCAACACTTTTGCAAAACCCCGACGCAGCAGAACCCAGGAAAGCAGCTTACACCACACGTACTCACATATTTGCCTTACCTCAGACCGAATGCGCTCTCCTCACAAGGATCACACTTCTGCACAGTGACATGATGAACACAGCCATGATTTAGTTGCCGGTCTATCGTACGAAATAATTTGTTGCATCGTACTGATGGAAGTAAAATGCTTGTTCGCACACTGTGGCTGATGTGTTTGCTCTCTGGGGCTGGGAAGTGTTCTACCATTCACCCTTATTCCCCGGACTTAAGTCCCTGTGACTTTGATCTCATCCCCAAGATGAAGGAATCGCTCTGTAAATTCCACCAGAGATTCTGCAGGCTGTAGACCGCTCCATTCGAAGGATCAACATATCAGGTGCTGCCAACCGCATCCTGCAGATTCCAGAACGTTAGCAATGGGACCTAAACAATGCTGGTTACTACTTTGAAGGGCTATAAAAGTTTCACCCCTGTATCTCTTCTGTATACTTTGTACATACCTAGTTGCCACTATTAAAGTTCCATCCTATGTAGTTCTTTTTCTGTGGCGCATTTTCTATGGTACTGCACTACTCCTAGACAACAACAACAGTATAAAATACACCCTTGTTTCTACTAGAATTGCTGACTCGACAGCAAAGGAGACTATCCAACATTTTTAGAGATTCCATAGTAATTTGATTTTGAATGTCTTTCACATGAATAATCCAAAATAAAAAGCATAATGAAGATAAGAACAGTCCTTAAGTTGTAAAAAATTCAAAACAGCAGACATTAAATAGGAGTTCAGCTATATTACGCCTCGCCGTCATATTCCAAAAATCAACAGGGTAACCATATATTCTCGAATGAATAGGAGCATTACCCTACTGAAAAGCGACTGGATACGAACGAGAAAAGTGAGTAAACCTTAGTCACTTGGAATAGTAGACACATTTTCTCCATAGGTAAACCATCCGGAGTACAGGTATTCTTCGACTTAAAGCCCCCGCACTTATTACCGAAATTTTAAAATTTAATAAAAAAATTATTATTTCTCAAAAATATTGTTCCTCGAATGTATAGTACATACCTATATGTATTACATAATTATTAAAAAACATGATGCAATATTCTGCAATACTACAAAAATTTATGGCGCAATAATAAAAATGTATGATGCAATAGTTTCGATATCCCCACGATAAATCAAATAAACGTTCATTGGCTTCAGAAATGGCTTCAGCTTTTCATTATTTTAATAAAGACTACAACAATTAGAAGCAACGGATCCAAATGAAGAAAGATTCACAAGTGCCAATCGTCGTATTCAGGAAAATTTGGCTTGCTACCAGACAATATACAGCTCATATTCAAAATATTAGAATAATTACATTTTTTTACAAATTGAAAATATCATTTGGTAATTTAATGTCTTTTAATGCAAATATGAAAACGATATTTTTATTAAGAACTTATTGTTGATTAAACTTATTTATTATCTTAAAATTAATATCATTTTTGAAAAGATTAATTGAAAAAAAAAATTATTTTGAAAAGTCAAAATATTAGAATATTTATTCAAGTGGTTCAAAATATTAGAATATTTCACATTAATTCTCCTTTAATTATCACAAATTCATAACTGGTGGCATCATTGATTAAATTCAGACGATTTTATTTAAAATCAGTATTCTTTTTGCAGTTTGTTTGCTTTTTCGTCTTAAAATGGGTCGTGTGAGTGATATTCCTGAATCTATTAAACTTCGTATGGTTGATTTGTATCGGCACGGTAAAAATCAATGTTATATAGCGAATTATTTACATTGTTCGCAATCAAGCTTTAGTAAAATACTAACACAATATTCAAAAAATGGAAAATTACAAAATAATCTCCGAAATGGCGGCCGAAAACCAAAAACATCTGCTAGAGATGACAGGAAACTGAAGCGTATAGTTAAGAAAAACCGTTTTCTTAACTATACGCTTGTGCTAAGTGTGCGATTCTTGCACCGAAAATGGAAAGAAGAAGGAGTTGAAGTTTCTAAATCGACAACATTAAGACGTCTCCATAAATTTAAGTTTGAATCTCGTGTACCGAAAACAAAACCTCTCATGACTGCAAAACAAAAGCGTATAAGATTGAATTGGTGTAAATCAAGACGTTTATGGAGCGAAGAAGATTGGAAAAAAATATTATTTAGTGATGAAAGTATGTTTTGTGTTTCATATGGTAATCTAGGTATTCGAGTTTGTAGAATGAAGCAAGAAGCATTTGATAAAGAATGCCTTAAACGTTCGGTAATATTTGCTGCTAGTGTCATGGTTTGGGGTTGCATGAGCGCAGAAGGACCTGGAAAGTTATGCATAGTCTACGAAAAGGTTAACTCTCAGATATATCAAGAAATTTTGGAATATTACATGATTCCATCATCAGAAGATTTATTTGAAGATGATTTCATCTTTCAACAAGATTTAGCGTCACCACATACCTCGGTGTCATTAGAATTGGTTCCATCAACGTAAAATTAAGGTACTTCCTTGACCACCAAACTCACCAGACATTAATCCCATCGAAAACTTATGGGGTATAATGAAGAAAAACTCCAAGAAAATTCTCCTTAAAGTAAAACTGAGTTAGTGGCACATATAAAGTCTATTTGGGCTAATATTGATAGAAATGTTTGTAAACACCTTGTATATAGTATGTAAGATCGATTGTACGCTGTTATTAAAGCTAAAGGGGATGCTATAAAATATTAATTACCATTTACTTCATATTCCTAAGGTAATATATTTGCGTAAAATAAAATATTCTAATATTTTGAACCAATCTAAATTTTATTCTAATATTTTGATGTGTTTCAGCTGTTGTATACCTAATTTATTGTATTTTATATTTTGTAAATGTTAAAATCTTATCTAAACATTCCAGATTTAATTTATAAGAAACTTAATTGCATTTACTTAGTATCAAAAATAAATAAATGGAAAATAATTTCTTTCTTATTACTTTTTCTCAATTATTCTAATATTTTGAATCTGAGCTGTACAAGAAACAGAAGACGCAAACTGTTCAAACTACCTTGGATAACTTTGTTAAAAACACTTGCAACGTATCTTCTGTTGCAAATTCTGAACCAATAGATTGTATTAACATAAGTAGTGATGACGAAAAATAATTTATGTCTTCTAAATACAATGTATTTTAAATTACGTATGTATGTATGAAAGTAAAAATATATGCATGTACATATACAAAAAAAATTTTTGAAACTCGATTTACCACCAACTCAACTTACGACCAATGTCTCGGTCCCTATCTCGGTCGTAAGTCGAAGAATATATGTACTCTCGGCTTCTGGGTACCCGGTTCTGCAATCTCTATGCTCGGCATTAACTTTCTTATATTTTTGGCTCAGCGCTTTGATGCAAAAACCCTCTCGTACATAACTGCATTCAGTCAAGGACGATTTTCCAATTGATTGCCGTTCTGACATAATGTTAGAGACTTTAACTAACATGTGCGATTTCATCTGTTCTGAACGCTGATACCCGTGCCAGCCTCGCGTCAGCAATGAAGCTCCGGTAGCAATCACTGAGGTCCGTCTCTTGATGCATTCTAACGTGCAATAAACGGTGACAGGCTATATTTTTTGCCTTTTATGCGCCTGTCGCTAAAGATGTCAGGAGTTCATTTGCACATCAGCTAAATCCGGGATTGGTGATTGCAGATGCTGCGTTGCAAATGCTATTAAACTTGACGTTATATCGGAGTGTATTATATTTTTTATCTTTTATGTGAATAGCATACATTAAAGATCCATTTGTCTGAAAAACGTTAAAGAATCAATCATCCCAATTTTACCAGTGATCTGAATCAGCGTTGAAACATCTGTTATTTTTAGAGCGAGACTGCAATCATTTATAACTGATGAAAAATTTGCTAATTTAGTAATTAAAAAATTTTGCGTTAGAGCCTTGTTAAAATTTGTAGTCCTAGACCGACGCAAAACATTAAATGACGTAAAAAATAAATAAAGTTTGAAATATTACATACACGAAACTTGAAGACACTAAAATTTTCGTATTAGAAATTTGCGTATAACTGAAAATCGTATAATCGACGTTCTACTGTACATGTACCACGGGAACAACTTGCGAATGTTTAAGAACGAGTATCCGAATCACGCACGAAAGATATCACATAATCCAGTTGATGGGAATCAACATTGAATCATCTGTTACTTTTGTACACCGAAAAGGCCCGACATATAAACTTTCTCATAGTAAATATCACTGCTACACACACACACACACACACACACACACACACACACACACACACACACACGCACATATACAGTGAAGTTTCTCTAGCCGGCTATCTATCAAAACGACCGCTTTTTTTCGGAACCATTACTGGCCGCCATAGAGAAATCCACCCCTTCTTTACGGTCACCCCTCAAGACGGCCACTTTTTTTCGGAACCACGACGAACCGTCTTAGAGAAGTTTCACTGGGTGCTCTACACCCAGTGAAACAAACAAACACACACACACACACACACACACATATATATATCTTATATATATATTTCTTCTGTCCGTGTGTATGTAACTGAACTCCTCCTAAACGACTGGACTGATTTTTCTGAAATTTTGTGTGTGCGATTAAGTTGATTCGAGAATGGTTTAGATTCACAATTTGATCCGATAGAAAATGTTTAAATATTTTTAATTAATTAATAAAAATCCAACAATTTATAAGGGGGTGCGTCCGGTAAATTGAAACTGTTACAGTTTGTGGAATCACCCCTCTGGATAATGGCGTCCACGTTAGGTTTAGTTAGTAAACAGCGAGCGAAAAGATAAAAATAAAGAAAATCAAAAAGTTTCAAGTCAGATATATTAAACCAGAATAATAAATGAAAATAATAATCTTTGAAGTCAGATTTTATACTCTAAAATAGATCAGATCCAACGGCATATTGATATTCTCGACACGCGATGGAAAATTCGAATCAACCACGCTAAGTCACACGAGATCTTTTTTAATCGCTACTGCAGTCCCCCTCGCCTATATCTTTGTGCCTATTGAAGAGCTAAAGACTAAGATTCTATCTTGCTAACTTATTTCTGAGTAAAAACTCCTCTGACATTTATAATCACCAGCCCACAACAACTTTCCAATAGCGAATATGTTTCACTTTACTCAGTCGAACGTCGTCTAATCGTGGCGTATTCGGAAGGTCGCCCGTTAGAAAAGTACCGTGCTTTCGACCCGTGTTCGAATCCAGAGTTGTGTACCTTTTGCTAGACCTGTTATTTGAGCTTTTTTTTTTAAGGATTTTTTATTTCAGCTTTTATTTTATTATTTTTTAATTATTATTTTATTTTATTTTATGATTTTTTAAAATTATTATTTTTATTTATTTTTATTTTTTTCAGCTTTTTTTATGATGAAATACCGAATATACCTGAAATCTGAGGAGTTTATTATGCATTTATACATTTTTAATTGGGTTTTCATATTATTAATATGCATAACATTTCGTATGCTTTTTTTTCTATGTTATTTATACTGCGTTTAGTTTTTTAATGGATTTTTATAGGTTTATTATAAGTTTATATATTTTATGTTTTACTTTTCAGAATTTTTTGCTCCAATGATAAAGGGTAAATCTTTTCTATGTTACTTATACTGTGTTTAGTTTTTAAATTGATTTTCGTTAACAAATATTCTTAAAATTCCGGGCATCGCCGGGTACTTCAGCTAGAATTACAACGTTTGAACAGGGCAACGTCTGTCGGGTCCTCTAGTATATATATATATATATATATATATGTGTGTGTGTGTGTGTGTGTGTGTGCGCGCGCGTATGTATGTATGTATGTGTTTATGTGTGTATATATATGTGTGGGTGTATGTATGTATGTGTGTGTATGTATGTGTGGGTGTATGTATGTATGTATGTGTGTGTTTATGTGTGTATGTATGTATGTATGTGTGTGTATGTATGTATGTGTGTGTTTCTGTGTGTATGTATGTATGTGTGTGTTTCTGTGTGTATGTATGTATATATGTGTGTATGTGTGTGTTTGTGTGTGTGTGTTTGTGTGTGTGTATGTATGTACGTATCGGTGTGTACGTATGCATGTGTGCGTGTATGTATGTATGTGTGTGTGTGTAAGTGTGTGTGTATGTTTGTGTGTGTATGGATGTGTGTGTATGTATGTATGTATGCGTGTGTTTGTGTATGCATGTATGTATGTATGTATGTATGTATGTATGTATGTGTTTGTGTGTGTTTGTGTGTGTGTGTGTGTGTGTGTGTGTGTGTGTGTGTAGGTAGTTACTGACCCTATAGCCACTGACGTCCTTTATATGTATAGTCACTGACGTCGCCTTGGGCCGAAACAGACAATTCCAACAGGCGCATGAAGATCAGGTCAGGCAACGTTCTCTTTCCCCATCGGAATGAATGTCAACAGCCATCTTGTGTGAATGAAGTTTGAAAGGGATTTCACAGCTTGTGTAATAAAAGTAAAGAAACCCTTTGCGAACACATCTAGAATAACAGTAAAGTGCACAAGTGGATAGACTACTGAATGTCCTCTCTGGTATTTTAAAATTGTTGTCTATCCTTCTAGCTACAAGATGAGGAGATCTTGCAATTCTTTTGCTCTGACTCTAGAGCAGGCTTTCCTAAAGTGAGCGTTGGAACAATCCAGGGAAGCGAAAAATTTAAATTCAAACTCAGGTACAAACAGTTCAGGCTGAAAAAACGGGTACCGATAATTTTTCCTGGAATAATTATCGGCACCCGTAATATACTATAGTAAAAAGGCTATAGTAAAACGTTTTCAATTGCATTTTCTTCATCCTATTTAGTGAAGCATGGGTTCAGTGTAGTCACAAATCTCATTAAAAATAGAAATAGACTACAAATAGCTACTCGCGAGGATTTAAAAATACTTCCGACAAAAATAGACCGACAAAAATATTAATAAATTCATAGCAGTGCACCAAGTTCTTTCCGTTAGGATTAGTTTTAACGTTATTCGCAATTTTTAATTTAATGTTATCCTTCGTTATCTTTATTTTCTGTGTGTAATGTGAATGTTACTATGGTTGGTATTAATAAATAATTTTATAATTTCAAATTTCAAGTTGTCTTATTTTTAGGCTTACCATATCTTTTTGGGTCCAGGACATATTTTTGAAATTACTTAAAAGTCTTAACAGTTTACTAAAACATTAAACTTTATTTATTCAGTTGTATTTTTCACTAGACATGACTTTTAACGTAGGATTACGTTCCTCCATAATGGTCCTTCGGAAAGCAAAATTTATGACGCTAAAACAGTCGTCGTGAAATATAAATCAAGAGTAGCAGAGTAGACATATGTAACTTATTTTTCTTACCATCGACCTATTCTTCATAGGGTTATCACTCATCCTTCACTTCGTATGTAGGAATTTTATTGTTAAAAAAAAGAGGTAAGCAACGATAAGTAATCCTAGTTAATAACCTGCGGTAGTTTCGTTAAAAGAGACTATCTAAATTTTTTTTTCAGAAATGGTTTGCTTGTTTTAATTACATCATAAAATTTCCAACAAGGAAGTTCTGAATTAATTTTAACATTTATCAAATGTGTAACAGTAGATACTGAAAGTCTACCCCTTTCTGCAGACCAAATGGTTCCCCATAATTGAAAAAACTCTCTCAACTGGAGCAGATGTCCTGGGCAAAGACATCGCAAACTCAGCCATTTTAGAAATATTTCAACATGAAATATCAGTGTTTTGAAACACCTTAAAAATTGCTTTCCACTTCTCTTCAAAAGTATCTGGTACTTTTTCAGAATTTGAACCACAACTTACCCTTTGGTTTTGAATTGCCTGTTTCAACAATGTACCTTCATCAAATAGAGATTCATGGCCGTAAGAGAATGTTTAAAAACGCGATGTCGAACACATAGGTCTAAAATTAAAAAAAAAAAAAACCTCACCAGTCATAAAATTCTCAAACCCCGGACATCCCTGGACAGCACTAAAAAACCAGTAGTGTCAGGGCTAATTTCGGACGCATGGTAAGCATACTTATTTACAACATGTTTCTTTACTATGCTGAAGGAGAAGGTACTCGTATATAGGTACCTATTTTGGGTCCTTATATAGCTTTTTGGGTCTTAATAGCTGCATATTTTGCTTCATATTTGGGTCCTCTTATATAGCTACATATAAGAAGACCCAAATTTGTCACTGCATCTGTTTGTTCGATTAAGATCGAAAATTTCCCGGTGGACTCTTGAGTAATTTTTCTTCCGAAAGGGGACGGTAGGCCAAATAAGTTTGAGAACCTCTGCACTAGAGTCTCGACTATCAGGTGCCATATCTCAGCAAGAAAATGCTACAGCGGTCGCGGCACTTGTTTCTCAGGCCTCCTATATTCCCAGACCTTTCTCCAATCGAGCACGAATATGATATGTTCAAAAATCAAGCAGTTTAAATGATAATGCCCAGTGACAGTGAAAAATTAATTGGCTAATTACGATAAGAGTTCCAGTTAGTGTAGTGAATTATGTAAAAGTCAATATAGAGGGACCAGTTGTATTTTATATGAATTATTTCGAATTAATGTTTGTGGAATTTTTTTTTGCACTGTAATTAGGTAAGCAGGAAAAGTAAGACATTAATTGAAATAATTACAAGATAAAAAGAACTTTTTATATACCATGTTTTTAAATTTTCTGTTGAATCATATAAACTTGACAATTCTATGTATTAATAAATACTTTTTAAAATTTTTTTGATGAATTATCCCATCAACTTGAAAGAAAATGAAGTTAATTGGAAGTTAACTTGCGTTTAACTTTTCGTTCCCATCCCGTCCAATAGATGGCTGCACCAGTATACAAAGCAAAATTAACTGAAAATGAATTCAATCCTGCTTAAACATGGCTAAAAGTATTAAAATAATGCATTGTCATCGTGTTCTGAGCTATTCTAAAAGTTTCAAATGTCTAGCTAGTCGGGAAGTTAGTTAAAAATCGATTGCAAGATTTGTATTGGACAAACACACACACAAACAAGAAAGCGAGTTAATAAAAACATGGTAAAAAATGTTGCGTTCTTCAAATAAAGAGTAACTTTTGTAAAAGATATTACAGTTTTTATGCCGTATCAAAGAAGTTTTATAAAAAAACATAAGTACAGCAAACACTTTCTGAAGATTTTCTGCAGGGGCCTTAAGAGACATTAAGAAAAAACTTCCTAAGTTCTAGTTCCTAAGTTCTCTCTCTAAAGGTCTTAGGCCCTCTCTGCGCATCTCGTCCCACGGGCCTAGAAGTATATATTCTAGCAGTAGGAAGTGTTAAAATTTATAATCTTTTATTGCAAATATTAAGTACTTTTTTATAATTATTATCGAATTTTTTTTTCCTGGATAGGCAAATTTAAAATACCCTACAAGTCGCCATGTTAGCAACGTCTACGAACTTTTTCCGAGCATTTTCAGCATACTTAAATAACAGTAATACGCTTGTTCAAACCTACAGAAGTAGACATCAGTGAATAGACTGACTTGGTATCATGAAGTATTATCCACCTGCATTGCCAGCTAGAAAGATGAATTTCGAATAATTTTTTTTTTCTTGGTGTTGCCATTTTTCAGAAAAAAATAAAGATCTTGTAGCGATAGCAAGTCTGCAGCCGAATCCCGCTGCAGACGACATTTAAAAATATTTGTATTTCACGTTTTGAAGAAATTGCCTGGCAACTACGATGACCCGGTACGAGAGTAGCAGATATAAGAAATCTTCTGTATTCGTTGTTAAGTTTTTTTGCAACGTAATTTTTGGTAACCTTGTTATTCTTTAATTTGTACGAGTCATATTTTCAATGTTAAATTTATGTAATAAATATTTTATTTTTCATATTTAAATTGTGATAACGTGTTTTGGTTTTGTGGTATATGAAAATACTATTTAAATTTACGACTAGCCAGTGACGACCACAAATTTCGACTCCTACCAGGGCCGCCCAGAGGGGGGCAACTGGGACACTTTGCCTCAGGCCCCCAACTGCTGGAGGGGCCCCAAAAAATTTTTAAAAAAATTATTTATTAGATTTCCTCAGAAAATATAACAAGAGAACAGTGCAATGAAATATAATAATTATGTTAATCATTCATGTAATAAAATTTTAAGTATGAGTAACTTTGAATGTGTGTTTGTCAGCGATTTGTATGTGTGTTTTCGTCTCTTTGCATTTTTTATTTTTCTTGGGGCCCCTAACAGAAGTTTTCCCCAGGCCCCGTAAAGTCTCTGGGCGGCCCTGACTCCTACAATCTAGGTTTTAAAATTTAATCATTGCTTTTTTACTTGCTTGTTTACCATATAAATTTTCCTTCCCGAAAGAATACTTGCTTCGCTGTGCTTTATTTTTTTATTATTATTATCTCAGTGTATAATTTCAATGAAACAAAAAAACGATATCATGCAACAAAAAAATGATAAATAACGAACTAAACATTAATTTAAAAAATTCAAGTGCGACAAATGCATAAACGAACCCACTCGTGACAGATAAAATCTGCACCTGGAGCTAACAAATTCTCTGTTTTATATCTCAATAACTAAAGAAAAAAAAATTCATATTTTTTTTAAATATCGCGAAAAGTTTCCAGATGATAACAACAAACTTATCTCTTTCGTGAAAATACTACTAAGAGATAAATTTTTCACGTTTTATCTTACCTGCTGTAGTTCCTTTGCAAACGATTTCCGTAAACGATCTGAGCACGTATCAAATTACAAACGACGAATCGAAAGCTGAGGCTCGCTTAGTAGCACATAAAGAGAGCAAGAGAAAAAGAAAAATGCTGCCCAGGAAACTCATCGTTCTAATAACGCTTTGTCCTCGGCCGAAATATCTTTAAAGAATGATATTGGAAGAAAAACCATTCATTACATTCTCGTTAAGTGGAAGTTCCTTTTTTGATCTCTATTTCTTTAATTTTCGTTTCTCTCTCTTCCCATTTATAAGATATCATTTGGGATTTTTTTTTTCTGTATTTCTCAACCCGTAACCGTGATCAGTTGTGATTGCGTCGTGAAGTCTTAAAGCGTGCATGCTATCAGTTAAACATCTTTCTAGTTGATTTTTTTTTATTATTGCTTACCTCCGGAGCCCGTGAAGTTCGTAGAGCAATTGTTACGTCACATTTGCTCTTATCTATATCTACATCGCTGTAGATCTGATGGCAGTAGTTTCTCGTACTTAATTATTTTCGCTACACTCACGACTGCAGTTCGACTTAATGAAACGCTACGCCAGCTTAATGTTAAATGTTTAATTGTTAGCCATTCGCTTATCGTAATACTTATAATGATACTTATAATGAAGTAAATTTTTATGAAATTAAGGATTATTTGGCTTTATTTTAATTTTCGAGAAAGACCCAAAGAGAGGGTGAAGTCTACCAAAGGGATTAAATCCGAAATTTTAAATTTCGGCTCCAAGCATAATGCAGATCAGATGCCCGGGAAGCAGAAAGTTTGATACCTAAACAATCAAAGTGAAGTAAAAGAAAATTTTTAAAAAGCAAAACAAAACATAGTAAAGAGTGTTGTTTTAAGAGAACTACCATATTGAACTGCGGGAAAAATTCCCCATCTGGCAGTTTTGTCAGTATTGTAAGTATTCTATTGTTAATACCGTCTGCTTATATTTATTAATATGTGTATGTATGTATATATATATCGCTGCATATATATATATATATATATATATATATATATATATATATATATATATATCTCGCTGCATATATATAACATATATATATATATATATATATATATATATATATATATATATATATATATATATATATATATATATATATAGGGAAGTTTCTAGTGGCCAGCAATGGTTCAAGAAAAAAGTGCCATTTTCAGATGTTGCCGTCGAATAGGGGTGGATTTCTCTATGGCCGCCAGTGTTCCATCGTTTTCCCGTATATGTCTTTATCCAGTTCGGATTAAAGTATTTCTTTGTTATGTTCTCTCATCCACAGTTTTCCCGAATGTATCGTTCACAGCAGTCGGTCCCTTGAAAAACGATAGATCGAGGTTCCACTTTGTGTGTGTGTGTGTATGTATATATATATATATATATACAGAGGCTGTTCACACATTTTTTAGACGATGTATATTGTATTCACAAAACTAAATTACATAAAATTCTTGTGTTTTAAATGTTCTATTTGACATCCCTTATTCTGAACTATCTTTTGACACCGCAATTTCCAGGAAAATAATGCCTTTTAAAGTGTCAGAAGAGATATTCTATCCCATTCCTCCTGAACAGCTTTCCAGAGGCTTTCCAGAGAGAACAGCTTTTGGGACGACGTTTGGATAATGCAGATTTTAAAAGTCCGAAAGCACAAAAATCTATAGGTGATACATCGAGAGATTTAGTAGGGATATCAGTGAAGGGTATGGCCTTGATACCAGTTTTTTGTTCCATTTCTTTTAGGAAATTTACAGTGGATTTTGATGTGTGACTGCTATAGCTTTGTCCTGATGGAGTCTCACAGATTGATGGCACTGTGGGTAAAGCGATGGTATTTCATTCAGAAAAATTGGCGATAAAATATGTTCCTGATAGTATTTGGAGTTAATCTTGACATTTTTTTCCACTCTCTTTATTTTTAACCTGCCATTATAAGAAAAATCAGCAACAATCATGAATCCCTTAGAAAAACTTTCTTTCGATTCTTTGAACCATGTATTTAAATTTTTTTCTCCCCTTTTATGATATTAAACGGCTCTTTTTTTGTTGCAATCATTTAAATACACCCATGATTCATCTATTGTGACAATTGTTTTCCATTTTTCTTTGGATAAGTGTTTCTCATATAGAATTCTGCAGCGTGTCCTGCGTTCAGCGATATGATTTGGAAGAAGACGATGCACATTGCGTTTTTTCGCTTTCTTAAGATTTAAGTCAACGTTTATCATTTTGTTTACAGTGGACACCAAGCATTTTAATGATTTTGCAACTGTCCTTTGACTAGGGGGATTTTCTTTTAACATTAAACAACGTACCTTTGCAATAGTCGAAGATGTCCTTTTTTTCTTTGGATACTTCTTTGGAATTTTTGTCCCACTTGAGGCTCCAATTTGACGTTTTTTTCCTTTCTTGTTGACGATATTACCCATCGACGCTTTAGATATCACAAAACCATGACTCTCACATCTTTTTTGGATAACGACCATACTGAGTATGCATATTTCTCTTCGGAAAGAGCATAAATGTAGCCTTCGAACCACTGCTTTGTTAAAAACGCCATTTTGAATAAAAACAAAACTTTCAAGCCGCAGACGATAATTTGGACTTTTAAAAACATAGTACAATTGCAATTATTTCTTTTGCAGCAAACGATTTTTTATTACCGCTTACCAAAATCGTCTAAAAAATGTGCGAACAGCCTCTGTATATATATATATATATATATATATATATATATATATATACTGAAGAGCAAAAAAACTGGTACACCTGCCTAATATTGTGTAGGGCCCCCACGGGCATGCATTCGACTAGTGCCGGAAGGTATCCTGGAGGCAATTCACACCATGAATCTTGCAGGGCAGTCCACAAATCCATACGACTGTGAAGGGGTGGAGATCTCTTCTGAATAGCACGTTGCAAAGCATCCCAGATATGCACAGTAATGTTCATATCTCTGGATTTAGGTGGACAATGGAAGTGTCTAAAGTCAGAAGAGTGATCCTGGAGCCACGCAGTAGCAACTCTCGACGTGTGGGGTGTCACATTGTTCTGCTGGAATTGTACAAGTCCGTCAGAATGCACAATGGACATGAATGGGTGTAGATAATCGGATAGGAGGCTTATGTAACCGTCACCTGTCAGAGTCGTCTCTAGACGTATCAGGGGTCCCATATCACGCCAACTGCACTCGCCCCATACCATCACAGAGGTTCCACTAGCTTGAACAGTCCCCTGTTGACATGTACGGTCCGTGGATTCATGAGGTTGTCTCCACACCCGTACACGTCCATTCGCCCGATACAATTGTAAACGAGACTCGTCAGACCAGGCAACGTGTTTTCAGTCATCAAAAGTCCAATGGAAGTGTTGGCGGGTCCAGGCGAGGCGTAAAGCTTTGTGCTGTGCAATCATCAACGGTACACGAGTCGGCCTGCGTCTCCGAAAGCCCATGTCAATGACGGTACGTTGAACAATTCGCACGCTAACACTTGTTGATGCCCCAGCCAGTTGGAATCCTCAGCAATTTGAGGAATTGTTGCACGTCTATCTAGTTTAAGGATTCTTGTCAGTCGTCGACGGTCCCGTTCATTCAATGTCATTTTATGGCCTCACCGCTGTCGGAGATTTGATGTTTTACCGGATAACCTGATATTCACGGTACACTCGTGAAATGATCGCGCGTGAAAATCCAAATGGCATCACTACCTCGGGGATGCTATGTCCCATCTCTCGTCCACCGACTATAACGCCACGCTCAAAGTCACATAAATCCTGATAACCTGTCACTGTAGCTGCAGGAATCGATCTAGCAGCTTTGCCAGACACCTGTTGTCCGTTATTTGCATATGCACAACTATACCAACTCTTTGGCTCTTCACCTTATATATATATATATATATATATATATATATATATATATATATATATATATATATACAGTGGTACCTCGGTACTCGTCGTTAATTGGTTCGAGAGGGCAAGACAAGTACCGAACGAATATTTCACATATGGAGTAATGTAAATTGAATTAATTCCTTCCTGAAAACCAGAAATTTCACATTTCAATGGGCAATTTATAAACTGATTGGGCTGTTTCTTTGATACCAGAATATTTCAACTAGACAGACTTAATTTCATACAATAATAAAATAAAATAAAATTTATCTTCACCCAACCTGTGCTAAAAGGAGTTGATAGCCTAAAGGGATAGGGGCGAAGTCGAGGAGTTATTGTTTGGAAGGGTGTCTCCTTCCAATAAAACATCAGGCGCTTGCACATGTATTCTCTTGTCTCTTAACACCACCGATCCCTGCTGTGGACTCAGATTTAAGGAGTTTCACTACAAACTTTTCAAGAGAAACTTGCTTCCGCCTATGTTTCAAACCGCTTCTGAAGTGAGGCATCATTTGATCGATAAAAAAAGTCCTCATTAGGCTTGCTAGAGCTTTGTTAGGGTGATACTTTTGAACAAAAGTTTGCAATTCAACCTGTTCTGTCCTCCTTTTCATCCGTAGAGACAGGATGCTGGGGCATCGTTTTGTCTCGTGTATGTTTTAGCACGTGTGACGAATACCGAGCAATCGTCGAGTAGTTCCGAAGCATTTTTTTCGCGTCGAAATGCTGCGACTACCGAAGCAGACCGAGGTATGACTGTATAGTCGAACCCCGTTATAGCGAACACGGTATATGACGAACTTCCGGATATAACGAACGAAAATTTTGATCCCGCCGTTTTCCTATTGAATTTAATGCTAATTTATCCTTTTATAGCGAACCTCCGAAATCTTAAGAATCGGCTATAATGAACCTTTTTTCAGAAGACTACTGAATTTTTAAAAAATTTTTTAAACTTTTTAAGAATGTTGAAGATACAACGAATTTTGAAGAAGCAAAGAATGTTGAAGAAGAAGATGATGAAGATTTACCTATCACGATGTGGATAGAAAAGCACAAAATTTCGTCATTATCAGAATGTGACATGCAATTGTTTGAAACATGTGATGATTAAGTCATTACATGTGAAAATCCGACTGATGAAGACATTCTGGAAGAAATTACAATGAATCATTCCGAAATCGAAGATTCTGCATCTGATGCTGATGAAGAGGAGCACATAAATGACGAAATCCCCACCATCTCAGATGCTACAGCAGCGATGCGTTTAATTAATAAGTTTTTGTTTACACACACATTGGAAGAAAGAGTGTTGGAGTCATTTTATGTATTGGACAAAGAAATTCGTAAAAGGTTTTTGAAATCGGCATTACGTCAGCAGAAGATTACCAATTATTTCTGTATCAAAACAGTAAGCAACAATTGAAGGTAAAATTAATTTATTTCGATTTGTCTTCACTTTTAGTTAATTTAATTAGTATTGTGTCAGTTTAATGTAATCGAATTTGTCAATTTAATTTATTAATGATCATCTTTAATAGATTTTATCATTTTTTAATACATCATCACACACAGCAACTAATTAGTTATGCATTTAGTGAACTCTTAGCATTTTTCTTAATGGTTCGGATACCGCGAACCACCGGATATAGCGAACAAAACCATTGGTCCCTTGAATTTCGTTATAACGGGGTTCGACTGTATATACTGAGCCGTAGAGCTACGCAAATCAGCGCTTTTAGACTTTTGATAATGTTACATTAAAGTTAATTATTTATTAACTTTCATGTAATTTAGTTCTCTTCTACTTGGCGTTAAGGCTGCTGTGTACTAACCCTATTGGATTCGTTACCCTCAATGTTAACCTATGGAGAAAATGTGTTCAAGGATTGCCGACTCAGATTTAAAGATTTGAAGAAAAAAAAGTTGTACTCCGTAATAGCGAAAGAAATTTTACACCTTGGGGCATTTTTCATTACAAAAAAAAAATTAAATAATATATTTAAATTTAAATTATTCTGAGAAAAAATCTGGTCTAGTGTGTTTTGAACGCTCCTAAATTCTTTGGTGGACGAAATTTATAAAAGGAATCACATTGCAAGGTTCAGAAAAGTTCAGGCTATCTGAAAATGTCATTTTTATTGGATTATCAACATTTATGTAGCTGTAAATAGCCGACACATTTCCTCCATAGGCAAACACTGAGGTGCCTGAATCTAATACGGTTAGTACACAGCAGACTTAAACGATTAAATCTTGTACGTAAATAGAGAAGCGTCGTTCTTTCAACTACAAATTTCATTCATTAACTCTGTAACTGCTATGTTTCCGCGCCGATTTAAAACAGCAGAAAGCTTCTATTCCCGTGACAACTTCTAATTTTATTCCGCCTAACAGAGATTCCGCAACAATGATTTTAAATTGTCGCTAAAAACAACGCGAGTGTGATATTTATGCATGATTTTGCGAATTCTTTCTTTCCTAGTCCTTGGCGTAATTCGAGCCCCTTTTTCCGTTCATTCATCAAAGGAACAATCTGCATTTCATTTTTATTCTGCTGTCAAGAGAATTTCCTTTCACGCTTCGGCGTAGACGTGTGCATGCAGTTTCGGACCTGTCCATAAATAACGTTATTTTAAATTATCTGGATTACTTTTCTGCTCAAATGAAAGAATCGAATGGTTAAAATGGGATCGAGAAAATCCTTGGAACATTTATACCCAAGGGAGTAATTACACTGGTAATGAGAAAGTTTTTTTGATGATAATATTTTTCCTCGTGTAAATGAATGAAATATTTAGTGTATATATATATATATATATATATATATATATATATATATATATATTCATTCAGTGAATTCGCAATCTATCGTTTTTCAATAGACCGACTGAACTAAACGGTAAATGCAGGAAAACGATAGATGCGGGAACATAACAAAACAATATGATCGTCGGGACGGGGTGAAATAAACGACACATGCGGGAAAACGATGATTAGGAGAACGATCGATCTTGATTCCACTGGCACATCCTCCCGACTGGCGCATCCTCTCGTACACTCCTGGTTAATCTTGTCAACTGCAACAACGATTCTCGCGACGAGATCTTCCACGAAGTCCATTGTCGTCTCGTACACCAAAGATTTCATGGATCCCCAAAAGAAGAAGCCGAATTGATTTAGGTCCGATGAGCGTGGAGGCCCAGCCACAGGTCCTCCACGTCCAATCCCCCGTCCAGGATATGGGACATTCAGGAAGCGGCGGGTGGCGATGCTGAAGTGTGGTGGGGCTCCATCATGCATAAACCACACGTCCTTCTGTGTGGTGAGCGGAAGAGCTTGCAAGAAACCAGGAAGCCCTTGATCCAGGAAGATACGGTACGCTGCGCCGGTCAGACGTTATGGCAAGAGATACCGCCCCATCAGCCAATCACCAACGATACCTGCCCAGATGTTCCCTGAAAATCTCTGCTGGTGTTTAAGAGGAGCAGTAGAGTGGGGATTGGTTTCAGCGTGGGGATTGTGCAACTTATGATTGAGTTAATTCACATTTTACGAAAGTTCAACTTCGGCATTGAACTTTATGCTTCTTTGACACAATGAGTGGAATGCGGTCCTAGGTAGCATTCAAAATATTGTTCGCCTTGATGAGTACTATCACTCCTCTAATTTAGTCGACACAGTTTACGAACACCTGTATATATATATATATATATATATATATATATATATATATATATATATATATATATATATATATATATATATATATATATATATATATATATATATATATATATATATATATATATATATATATAAATATATATATAAATATATATATATATATATGATATAATAGTAATAAATAAAAGTAATAACCCTATAGACTTAAATTTTTACCCTCCTAATTTGGAACTAATTAAAAGTAACCATGATAATATTAATGTAAACTTTCTAGATATTAATATTAAATTAAGTACTAACAATAAATTTACTTATGACTTATACGACAAAAGATCTGACTATAATTTTAATATTGTTAAATTTCAAAATTATCTAACCTGTTTACATAAATCTGTTTTTAATAACATTATTGTAAATCAGTTAGTTCGTATAAATAGGCTATGTTCTAAAGACAATAGGATTAAGCATATTATAGACTTGAAAGCTGTGCTAACTCGTAATAATTACCCAGTAAGTCTATCCAAAAACATAATTGGTTGTTTTTGTTTTAATGAATAGTTTGTTCTGTTGCATTAATAAGTTAAACATAACAATAGGTTAAAATAAAAATAATAACTACTAAAAACAAAAATAAAAATCATAAGAAAAATAAAAAAATAATTAACTCATAGTAGTAACAATAATAATAACTAAATAAATAAAGGAATAATAGTCTTAAAATATGGTAACCTAAGTAAGTCTGTAACTGAGTATCCACTACCTCAATGGTTGCAAGTTATATGACGTCAGTCATCTAGCGGTTACAAGTTCTTAACTTCCACTCTGACTAGCGCCAGGCTTGGTGTTCTTTGGTTAAGTACTTTTATTCAAACTTAATTCATTTATTATTCAATTCTTCTGTTAATAATGGATTGTACGGTGTCTGAGTGTGTTTATTTAATAGATCATACTCATCAGAAACAATCCATTGGTTTTTAGACAGTATTGACACCGCTGATGAAGAAATGCTGTCAAAAACCTTATTCATACTTTTCTTTATATGTTGGATGTTCCTGGCTTCAAGTAGCTTTAGAGCTATTACTGGTTTTCTCTTTCATCTTATTCTTATTTATTTATATATATATATATATATATATATATATATATATATATATATATATATATATATATATATATACTAGCTGAAAATCCGCACTTCGCTAGGGAGTACATTCAAATTAAATACAACGGTCAATGTATGCAATTAATGCCAAATATATATATATATATATATATATTTATAAAAAAATCGTAAGGGATATTTTTATAGACAAAATAATGTAGAAGAAAATATTCAAATTAAATGTAATAGGACATACTAAAGAATATAGTACAGTTAATATAGTACACTTTTGGGAACATAATATCTTTTATTGTATTTTAATATTTTTTTGGATAATGTTCAATCGTCTGCCACATTATCAAGAAAAAAAAAATATTCTTTTGTCTATTTAGTTGTTATGCACGTGACGATAAATTTATTTAAAGTACCAGAAAAAGAAATCACGTGATCAGCATTTAATAAATTAAATTCTAAAAATTAGTCTTTAAAAATTCCCCAGAAATCAGAAAAGGGAGGTAAAGATTCAAAAAAGATCTCATTTTAAAGGAATTTTAAGGATCTTTCTTGTTATATAAATTTTATAACTCTCAAATTATTATTTTAAATGCAAACTTAAAAAAAGTTACAAAAACAGCTTAAAAATTTAATTTAAAAAATCTAAGAAGAATTTTTCAAAAATTTAGTGCACCCCTTCACTATAAGAAGAATCGCCTTGCAAAATTTCAGCCCTTTAGGTCCAGCGGTTTGGTCTGTGCGTGTATGTCAGTGAGTCAGTCAGTTATCGAACTGTTTTATATATATAGATAACAAGGTATCACAACAGACGTCAGTGGCTTAGGTATTATTCAGGCTCGGTGCACACGAGCGATCCGGTGCCGGTGTGAATTCGCATCGGTGCCGCAGGCTTCAATTCACACGAGAATTGGAAGACACGAGATTGAGGACACGAGAATTGGAAGCGTACTCAAGACAAAGAGTTGTGTTTTCGTACTTAAAGTATTTAAAATACAGAAAAAGAAATTATTGGGTCCACCCACTGGTGAGTTCGAGGTTGTTAAAAGGGACATTTTCCTTATTATATGAAGATTTGTCTCATGACGAAGCAAAGTTTTTTAATTACTTCCGAATGAGCAAACACTCTTTTGAAGAAGTGGTTCATTATACTTCAACTACAAACATTATTTTTCTGTGGTGTTATTAGCAATTGCTGATTCACAATATAACTTTTTGTATGTAGATATTGGCTCCTATGGCAAAGATTCGAATAGTTTAATTTTCCAAAATAGCTCTTTTAATAAAAAATTAGAAAGCGGAGGCGTGAAAATACTAACAGGTAAACCCCTGCCTGGGATGAATCACCCAGTCCTGCCCTAAATGTTTGTTGGAGATGAAGCATTTTCCTTGTCAAGAAATGTTTTGAGACCGTACAGCGGTAAATTTTTGTCCCCCCCCCAAAAAAAAAAAAAAAAAAAAAAAAATTAACTACCGACTGTCTCGAGCTCGAAGATATGTCGAATGTTTGTTTGGAATTTTGAGCAACAAATGTCGAATACTACATAGGCCTCTAGACGCGAAACCTGATTTTGTTATAAGCATCATCAAAACGTGTTGTGTCCTTCATAATTATGTTCTCAAAAGAGATTGATATAAATTTGAAGATACATTATGTATCGAAGGATTTTATGACAGCGGCCAAAATTAAGGATCCCATCAAACTCAAGGAGGGATCAATTTAAATCAGATCAGAAATACATGGGCGGACTATTTCATTAGTGATGTCGGAAAACTGCCATGGCAAAATGACTGCATTTAACAATAAATGTGAATGGAAAATGCGATATTTAAAAATAACAATAAATATTTAAAAATTTAATAAATGGAAATTATTAAAAGTTTAATAAATCAAAAAATATTTTTAATTTTTACTTTCTAGCATATTGTTTAGATTTGTGTTTAATTTTTAATTAAGTTATATACTACTATGCTCTGCTGTTTTTATCTAATTACATTTGAGAAAACATCAAAAATTAATACGAGACTGAAATATGACTAATGTAAATTTATCTGAAATATTGTAAACCTGATCGTCGTGATCCGTTAAATAAATGTCACCTGGCACCTCCAGGCATGCGTTCCTTTTTGTCTACCTGACACCCCAGGCCTTGAATTGTCTCTTTGTGGTCTTTTCCTAAAAATTGACCCCTTTTTCCACTTAGGGAAGTGGCCCACCATTATGTATTTAACGGTCTGCTAGATTCCTTTAACGAAAAGTCACATCTGTACTGAATTTTCCAAAGGTAGGATTGAGTCTGTTTTCAGACTATAGCTCAGATTCAAAAAATTAGAATAATGAAAGAAAATATGGTGAAGGGAATTGCAAATCTAATTTATCAAATAAATAATCAATGATATCAAATATAAATTATCATAATACAAATCTGCATATTTTGTAGATTATAAAAATATGAACATATTACAATGAAATAGAAAATATATTTAAAACAGCAAGGGAAAAAAAAATTCAAAATATTAGAATACTTCATAACATGGTTCAAAAAATTAGAATAATGTAAATATATTGTACACAATTTAATATATTGTAAATATATTAAATTGTGTATTTAATTTGTGTAATTAATTTGTGTACAATTTAATATATTTAATATATTGTAAATATATTGTACTTTTCACATTTAATATCCCACAATTCACTAAACTTTTTAACTTCCTCTATTAAAAGTTCTGTGTCTACACTTTCAGCCATTTTGTTTCTGCGGCAAAATGTCGTCCGTGTGAATAACGCAGTTGAAATGAAGGTACTTCTAAGCCGTTGTCGTTCGTGCGATGAAGCAGTACACGGGGTAGAAAAACCGGTCGTTGCGAGGCCGCAGCGACGCCATCGTCCGTGTGAGTCGGTTAGTTCAACTCTATGTACTTCTAATCGCAACTGCGGTGCCGCACCGAGCCTAAAAGCCACTTATCCAGGTACTCCGCTATTGCCAATCATCTACTTCCCAACTCATTGCTAGTTTCATACCAGTCTGCTTGATACGACACCTTGTGGGGATTAGACCACGTGTTGGGCACAGCTCAGTAAATACGTGGCCGTTAATAAAGTTGCTCGGACTATGACGCCCATTCCCCAGGGCCTTTCAAAACCTTCGTAGACGATTCGAGTGTCATTGTTCAGTTCACTAACATCGGCACGATGTGATTTCGATTCAGATAGCTAGTGATGCTCTTTGAAGAGCATGCTGGTTCTGTCTTAACCTAATGGCTTGATTCCTAATGTGAAGTATAGGTCCCGGTCTAGTTAGATCTCGAGTAGCAAAAGTTGACCGTAGAGCTCCAAACAAAATCCTAATGTGAAGTCACTCATTATTTCAAAATTTCCTTAACAGTACTCGATGATAACGCTTTTCCTTCAGTGGCCACTGACGTTACAAAGAGGAAGAAGCGTGACTTATACTAAGCTAAAAAAAAGCCTCAAAGAGTGTTTTCGTGTAATATATCCGTCTCATGTATCATAAGAGATCATGACACAGAACCATGGTACGAAGGTTTTGTTTTAAACCGCACGCCTGGGTATTAATTTCCCCAGCTCTTTTGTTTTTAGCTTTAGCACTGTTGTATCATCAGTTGAGAACAAACAGCAACTACTACGGAAAACTACCACACTTTTGCAATATAACTCGTACCATTTCTTAGATTCCGATTTAGATCGGCAAAATACCGATTCCAAGTAGACTATGGTCGTTTTAGCATATCAATGAAATTTGAATAGTTGATACGATGCGGCTTCCCGATCAAGATCCTTCATATGAGCAAGAAATCTTGGTATCTTTTATGTCGCACTATTTGTTGGATGATCCCACGAAATATCGATTCCAAGTAGGCCATAGTTGTATTTGCATATCAAAGGAAATAGGTTGGTTGATACGACGCAGTGTATCGTCCACCCTACCCGATCAAGATCCTTAATATGGGCAAGAAATTTTGATACGGATTCGGTTGAATGAAATGAGTACTTATAGGTTAATAGTGGACGCACTTATGGGTTAGTAGTGGAGCATTGGTCAACACATGTCTGGAATACCAGAGGGTACTTAGAGAGGGTACCATTAGGGGCCAGAGGAATGGTCCTTTTGTATTTTTAGAGAAAAAAAATATTAAAATGAGAATGTGGGATTGTTTTTAATGTTGCTTTGAAGGTCACTCAAGAACGTTGTTGAATAACCCCAACCTCCTCATTGGCTCGCCGGTAGAGGGCGCTGTATCAAAAACTGTTTTGTTATTTGTTATGCGTAGTTAGTGTGTTCTTAGAAATCAAAAGTGTGAACCACCATGCTCTGTTAGGTTGAAAGATACCTACTCATGTTCTGCTTGGGTTGAACGATACCCCACCAGGAGATTAAATCAATTGATGCGGCACCTGTGGATATTAAAGTTTAAAAAGACAAATTTGGAGTATTTATATCACTAACTGATTCGAACACATCTATGAGACATTCACAGCTAACAAACCCACCTTATGATCCTCATTCTTTTTTAAACGTAGGCAGAGGGGAGGGGGACGGTTTGACCTCCCCTCCCCCAATAAAGCAACGTCTTTCATGTTATCATCACTATACTATCTTGACTGTAATAACTAAATACATATCTTTTAATGAAAACATATGTTTCCCAAAGTGATAGTTATTCTAAAAGTAGACTATTTCTAATAGCTATGCATTCATTGCCTTCATTACTTAGTCTCTTCAAAAATTTGAAAAGGCACCGCTCATAAAACTTGCCGCAGGCGCCACGATGGATCGGCCCGGCCGTGCCTCTTAGAAAACATCTAATTTGAAGAAAAATTAAATTTTCTTACTTTATCAGCTAGTACAAAAGCACATAAAGGAAAACTAGGTTAGCTTAGATAACTGATACTATTTAGCATTATTTTTGGTAGAAACGTTGCACAGATTAAAAAATTAAATGTAACCGTTAAACTACTAACATCGTTCTTTCTGTGCTTAAATTGTATATCTATATACATAAAACAGTTCCGTAACTGACTGACTGACTGACTTACCGACATACAACGCACAGACCAAACCGCTGGATCTAAAGGGCTGTAATTTCGCATGGCGATTATTCTTATGGTGTAGGGATGCACTAAGAAAGATTTTTGAAAAATTCTTCTTAGATTTTTAAAATTAAATTTTTAAGCTGTTTTAGTGACTTTTTTTAAGTTTGCATTTAAAATAATAGTCTGATGGTTATAAAATTTATATCACAAGAAAGATCATAAAAAATCCTTCAAAATGAAATCTTTTTTGAATCTTTATCTCCCTTTTCTGTTTTTTGGTGAATTTTTAAAGATTAATTTTTAGAATTTAATTTATTAAATGCTGATCACGTGATTTCCTTTTCTGGTACTTTAAATAAATTTATCGTCACGTGCATAACAACTAAATAGACAAAAAAAAATTTTTTCTTCTTAATGCGGCAGACGATTGGACATTATCAAAAAAAATATTAAAATACAGTAAAAGATATGTTCCTCAAACTGTACTATATTTACTATACTATATTCTTTAGTATGTAATTTAAATATTTTTTTCTACATTATTTTATCTATAAAAATATCCCTTACGATTGTTTTAGATATATATATGTATATATTTTTTTTGCATTAATTGTATACATTGATTATCTTATTTATTATAAATATATATATTTATTTATTTATTTTTTAGCATTAATTGCATACATTGACCGTTGTATTTAATTTAAATGTACTCCGTAGCGAAGTGCGGGTTTTCAGCTAGTATTTGTGTAAATAAATGCATTCTAGTCTTAGCTGGATCAATGTTTTGTGGTTTAATCATACATCATTAGTTCCCGGTAGATGTTTTTTAATTGATTATGAGAGCAAATATTTCGCACAGACTCAACACTTACACGTCGGCGCCTTGTAATGAAAACACATGAGGCAGATAATCGCTTTCTTCCATATAATTGCTATTTTGGCGCTTTCCAAACGATGTATTCCGCTTTCGCTTAGGACTCTAACCTTAGTTGTAAAACTTTCATGGAAATGGGGTTTTTTACAACAGCTTATAATAGTGTCTTTTTGACTCAGTTATGTAGAGAACGCGGAGGTGTAGAAATTTAAAAAAAAAATTGTGTCTGAATCAGTAATGATAACGTATTGCATCGTAACGGAATTTATGATTACAAATTTGTTCCAAAAATAAATACATACATATTTCATATGCCAATTAGCAAATTGGAGGTTGTCCTGGAGACGGAGTGTATGTTAACCTCCACTCCATCCAAATAATTTTTATTATAGGATGAATGTAGAGCAGTTGTCAGAGGTTGAAAACACAGTGCAGACCCGATTAGCAGATTCTTTTCATTTGAATAAAAAACATGCCATCAAACTTAAACTGTTTCGTTTAACGTATGTAAATCCCGATACATTTCTTGTCAAGATCTTGTCAAAATTCATAATTAGTTCTTAGTCGGAAGTACGTAGTTTTTATTGTTAAAACAGACCTGGAATCAAACTAAAATTTTCTTAACTATTGTAATTGCTTCGCCTCCGACACAAATATAAGAAGAAAACACGACAAAAATTAAAACTCAGTTCTTTCGGAATGTATGAAATTTTTCCGCTCTGACTGAGAAAAAGGCAATAAAGAATCTTATGATTTCATTCGTCTCAATTTTACTATTTACAGTGTACAGGTATTTCTTGACTCGCGACCGCTCGACTGAAATTTTCTCTCTATTCTAAAAAAAAGTAACTGGTGCTGCCGCTGCCGCTGCCGGCAACGCCGCTGTCAAAAGCTTGTCACGCTATCTCCTCCGAAACCGCTGGGGGTATGGGGTCGAGACCGATACCATTCGATGCAGAACAATGTGGGGAAGAAAGTAAGACATGTCTCATATTCGTCGGACTTTAAGTTTTTTTTTATTTTATGTTTTGTGGGAAAATATTGACTTTTTGATGTTCAGATTACGATAACTCGCCAAAAAAGGATCGTAGAATTTTTTTTTTTACAATCTAAGACTTCAGACATTTCTCCTTCAAACAAGACCTCATTTGTTTAAAAATAATTTAAAACAGACTGATATTTTTATTAAAATTGAAAACCCACTTTTTGGAAAAATTTATGCGTTCCGAGATATATAAATTCGATGCTCTCAGACTTATTATGTTACAAAGAAAATATTTATATCAACTGGAAGATGAAAGCTTTCTCATTCATATAAACTTCATTTCAAGTCTCTATCTTAAAATTTCGATTTTTAATTGAATTTTAAAGAAATACTTCAAAAAAATCTTCTCATTCGCTTCCTTTCAGAAGGACATGAAAGAAGATCCAATTTTTCACCCATAGGCGGGCTTCATCCATTTCGCAGGGAGGGGGGGAAGCTTCAACTGTAAACAAATGAATGACTCAATCGCCGTAAACAACTATTGAGTCATTCATTCACTTGATTCACCAGAGAAGCGAGCGTAGCGAGCCTAGGGGCGAAGCTCCTAGTTAAATAAAAAAAAATTCTCAAAAATACTATTCCTCGAATGGACAGTACGTACCTGTGTGTATTACATAATTATTAAAAATATGATGCAATATTCTGCAATACTGCAAAAATTTATGACGCAGTAATAAAAATGTATCATGCAATAGATTCGGTATACACACAATAAACCAAATAAACCTTCATTGGCTTCAGAAATGGCTTCAGCTTTTCATTATATTAATAAAAGACTACAACAATTAGAAGCAATGGATACAAATGAAGAAAGATTCAAAATGAAGAAGTGTCAATCGCCGTATTCAGGAAAATCTGGCTCGCTACCAGACAATATTCAAGGAAAAGAAGACTCAAACTGTTCAGACTACCTTGGATAACATCGTCAAAAAAACTTTCAACGCATCTTTCTGTCGCAAATTCCGAACCAATGAATTGTACTAACATAATAAGTAGTGATGGTGAAGAAGAATTTATGTCTTCTAAATAAAGTATAATCTATTTTAAATTACGTATGTATGTATGGAAATAAAAAAATATATGTATGTATGTGCACATATACAAAAAAAATTGTTTGAAACTCGACTTACGACCAACACGACTTACGACCAATGTCTCGGTCCCTATCTCGGTCGTAAGTCGTGGAATATATTTTGAAGAATCCATGATTCTACCAATTTAGAGCAAAACCCTCTCATTTAATTCACGTTCCAGCAGACAACTCAACAAAGGGGTCCCGAGTCAAAGCAGCCGGACAACAGAAGCGGCGAGAGAAAGAGCTACCGACAGTATACCAACATGGACGCGAGGCGCCCGCATGTCTGAGTTTCAGACATAAAGTTGAAAGGAAATCAGTTCCGCTCCGCCCCTTGATCGATGATGATTGGGGGAAAATTAATCGGCTGAAGCGATCAGCTGATCTAAAGCCGAGGGAAGTGACACTCCAATCGGATCTCCGGAAGTGATGTCACTGTTAAAGGCGTCAATTAAAACCCTTTTAAATTTCGAGCGTTCGCAACGCCAGAAAATTAACAGTTGCGTCGCTGCGAAATAAAAAATATTCAGATAGCTCCTAGACCTGCATCTAGAAGGTAGCTTCTCCGGCATTGCAGCCGTGAATTAAGAATTCTTCATAAGTCCTCGTGTGTGGCAGAGTATCCCGTCTTCCTGTCGACCGCTTCCAGACGAAGCGAACTATTTGAGATACTATTCTAAGTCCTGGTCATAGGCGAAGTTCCTCGACTCCTTGTCGGCTTGTTCCCAGAAAGAACTGTTCTAGCTATTAGAGATAGCTCTTTTCTTTAGATCCCAGACGGATCTGTTCAATAGTTTATTAACAGTGTAAAAGACTTCCAGCAGAAGTAATTTCGGCGCGTCCCACTGACTGTCGTTAAGAAGCCAGAGAAGCCTAGTGTTTAAACTGTGATTAATTATTGCTGAGTTGACTGACTAATTATTGCTGAGTTTTACCGCTCGTCATCTAGAGTGCATCGTCTACTATGTTAACATTCATAATTCATTATCCTCTTCTGATTTCTGAATAAATCATTTCATTTAATATATTACTAGATTGTATCGTTTCTCACGCTACGATTTGACGAATTCCTTTTAATATGTACTCCTAATCATTCGTGTTAATGGAGGAAAGGTTTGCACGAATGATCCGATTATTATTACATTTTATTGTATTTTCAAAATATAATATATCACTCGCTTTTCTGTTTTATTAATTTAATTTATGTATGCAAAACCGTAACTTTTTTTTCATTTTACGAATCTATGATATGTTTTCTGATATCACTGCAAATTTTCCTAACAGATATAATATTACTGTATTCACAATTATTCCATTCACTCCAATAATCAAGATACATCAGTGCTGTGCCGTTTTACTTCAGATCACCAGGATCTTCTTCATTCTCTCCATCTTCAGCTTCTTCCTGGGGTTGAACCGCAAAAGCCTTTATGGTGCTTCGTTCACTCATATGTTCAAACCCTGATTCACGTAAATCATTTTCTAACTACTCTAGAAGGCTTTATTCTAGAAATAAAAAACATCTCAATAAAAGATAAATGTTATTTTCTAAATCTTGTTTTTTATATATGTACACTGCTGGCCATTAAAATTGCAACACTATGAAGGAAGGATGATACAGACGTCGAATTCGCATGAAAGGAAGAAGATGCTAGGATATGCAGATGATTAGCATTTAAGCGCAATCGAACGACGCAGGAGGGAGAAACGGCATCTCAAACCCTGTATAAAAGGAAAGTTGCGCAGCGGGTTTCTCATTCGAAAATCGCTTTTGAATGTTGGTTGTTTGTGAGATGATTGTGTTATGCCACGTATAAGAAGGAGAAACAGCTACCAGTACGTGTTGGAATTCGATATCGGCAGGATCCTGGCCTATCGAGAGTGCGGTTTATCGTTCCACGATATTGCTACTCGCATTGGTCGGAATCCAACGACCGTCATGCAAATATGGAATCGATGGGTTCAGGAGGGTCATACTGAACGCCATGCAGGATCTCAACGGCCTCCTGCCATTAACGCCCGAGAGGACAGACATGTTGTAAGGTCTGCCTTGCAGGATCGTACAGCCACATCACGGACTTTGAGTCAGGAAATGGGCTTGTTTGCATCACGACAAGTATCCGCACGGACAGTTCTACGACGTCTGGAGCAGTACGGACTGTCTGCACGGCGACCATTATTGCGGCTTCCCTTGACACTGCAGCATAGAGACGCGTGGAGACAGTGGTGCACCCAACGACAAAACTGGATACAGCAATGGTACCACGCCGTCTTTTCAGACGAGTCCCGGTTCTGCGTGCAGCATCATTATGGACTTACCGTGTCTGGAAGCACCTAGGAGAACGCACGTGTCCTGCTTGTATTCGATATCGTCATACGGGCCCTGCACCTAGTGTGATGGTATAGGCAGCCATTGGGTACACGACACGAACACCTCTTGTTCGCGTCGTCGGTAATCTGAACAGCCAGCGTTACATTTCTCATATCTTAAGGCCGGTGGCTGTGCCCTATCTTCGAGGCCTCGGAGACGTCATCTTTCAACAAGATAACGCAAGGCCGCATGTTTTCCGTCGTGTCCTGACCTACCTCGACACAGAGGGTGTTCCACTGTTGCCATGGCCAGCACGCTCTCCAGACCTCTCAACCACTGAAAACACATGTTCATGGATTGCTCAGAGTCTGGACCGCTACCGCTCTCCAGCCACTACGATTGATGAAGTGTGGCATAGACTTGAAGCAGCATGGAATGACTTGCCCGTATCTGTCATCCAAGCCCAGTTCGACTCGATGCCTGCAGCTGTTCGTACTAATTTCGAACCCTGTATACCCCCAAATTGCCTACAAATTTAATAATGTTTTCTTCCGACTATTCTGTATACGTACATTAAGTAAAGTTTTGTTATTTGCTTTCCTTCCCGGTGTTGCAATTTTAATGGTGTTGCAATTTTAATTCGTATGCGGATAATCGAGAGTACATTGTGTAGAAAGAGAACTTTTCTAAGGAAAAAAACAGCACTAAAAGAGGACAAAGAATGAAAATATGCGAATATAATTTTTATTCACAACCATCAACAATAATTTATATTTATTATATAACTAAAAATACAATTAGAGAAAAGAGAACGTTTTTATTTCAATATAATACATTTTTTCGAATAAATATTTTCCTTTTTATTTTTAAAATAGAACATTTATAAATAAAAAAGAAAACAATCCCTTTACATTCATAATATTAATAGGTAATAGTGATAATTATATAATTGTTTTAAAAAATCTCAACAAGGTTTCCTCAGTCAGGTATTTCAGTCTTCAATTTTTTTTTAGCTAATAACTTCTGATAGCAGTTTGTTATCACTTTTGTTTAATTATAAAATTGCTTACATGATATATTTTTACATTTATGTTAATGGCAATCTATATATTGAAGTTGGTAAGCCGACTTTTTGGGCAGTCCGTGATAGAAAACTACTTCAATAATTTGCTTCATTTTGGGCTTAAACGAAAGACTGTAATCTGTAGATTTGTCAATTTTGGTTTATGTAACAGTAAATTCTATAAATTAGCTATAATTTACCATTAAAAAATTTATTTCTGCGCATGCTCAGTGGCATGTTTAAATCTGTCTTTAGAAACTCACTGCTTTTGCGCATGCTCAGTGACATTTTTTAATGATAAACACGTGTTGGAAAACCCGTAGCATAGGGAATTTTTGTAAAAGAATTATTGCGTAAGTGCGCCTGACGGGACTTTTTTCCCCTTCCCAGAATGCATCACTTTTTGTTTTTTTTTTTCTTCATGTCCTGTGTGTTCTACGTTAGTCTGTGAATAAAGTGTGTCTCTTATGGATTATAGTTCCTTTGATCAGTGCAATACGTTATTTTTAATAAGAAGTTTAAAGAGTATCAACTGAGTAATTCCGGGACCTCGAACAGAGAATTCAGGTATGTAGATATTCTATTAATGTACCTAGAATGTAGTTTAAAAGTGTTGAAATAACAACACGTTTATTCCGAGGAGTGTCTCTAGATCTCAGTGTCCAATTTTATTTTTATCATAATTATGTTTGTGAAACAAACCCAACATGTAGTACACACAAGTAGTTTGTGAAACATACCCAACATGTAGTACACACAAGTAGTTTGTGAAACATACCCAACATGTACCACAAGGCCGTGGCGGCCTTGTGGTACAGCGCGCTGGTTTTCGGTGGTCCTCAGATCGAATCCTGACGAAGCGCCACTAAAACGCCTTCGTTTGTGTCGTCCCTTCATAGGGGGCAATGCTGGTCTGCCTATATGGCACCCCCATAATAAAATGGCCAGCAAAACTGCTGTGAATTATAGGTGAATGTCTTCGCGACAAGTGCCTCCGCATTGAAAAAAAAATTTTTGTGAAACAAAAGATTTAGGCTCGGTGCACACGAGCGATCCGGTGCCGGTGTGAAATCGCATCGGTGCCGCAGGCTTCAATTCACACGAGAGGCGATCTCGTTGCGGTTTTGGCTGTTCTGTGAAATTCACGTGACAGACAGATGGTGTACATGAGCGAACAATTAGAGAACGCGAGGTGTAACATTGAGGACACGAGAGTTGGAAGCGTACTCAAGAAAAAGAGTTGTGTTTTCGTACTTTATTTATAAGTATTTAAAATACAGAAAAAGAAATTATTGGGTCCACCCACTGGTGAGTTAGAGGATGTTAAAAGGGACATCTTCCTTATTATATGAAGACTTGTGTCATGACGAAGCAAAGTTTTTTAATTACTTCCGAATGAGCAAACACTCTTTTGAAGAAGTGGTTCATTATACTTCAACTACAAACATTATTTTTCTGTGGTGTTATTAGCAGTTGCTGATTCACAATATAACTTTTTGTATGTAGATATTGGCTCCTATGGCAAAGATTCGGATAGTTTAATTTTCCAAAATAGCTCTTTCAATAAAAAATTAGAAAGCGGAGGCGTGAAAATACTAACAGGTAAACCCCTGCCTGGGATGGATCACCCAGTCTTGCCCTACGTGTTTGTTTGTTGGAGATGAAGCATTTTCCTTGTTAAGAAATGTTTTGAGACCGTACAGCGGTAAATTTTTGTTCAAAAAAATAAATAAATAAAAATTTTTAAAAAAAAATTTAAAAACAAATTAATTAACTACCGACTATTTCGAGCTCGAAGATATGTCGAATGTTCGTTTGGAATTTTGAGCAACAAATGGCGAATACTACATAGGCCTCTAAACGTGAAACCTGATTTTGCTATAAGCATCATCAAAACGTGTTGTGCCCTTCATAATTATGTTCTCAAAAGAGATGGATATAAATTTGAAGATACATTATGTATCGAAGGATTTTATGACAGCGGCCAAAATCAAGGATCCCATCAAAATCAAGGAGAGATCAATTTAAATCAGATCAGAAATACATGGGCGGACTATTTCATTAGTGATGTCGGAAAACTGCCATGGCAAAATGACTGCATTTAACAATAAATGTGAATGGAAAATGCGATATTTAAAATTAACAATAAATATTTAAAAATTTAATAGATGGAAATTAATAAAAGTTTAATAAATCAAAAAATATGTTTAATTTTTACTTTCTAGCATATTGTTTAGATTTGTGTTTAATTTTTAATTAAGTTATATACTGCTATGCTCTGCTGTTTTTATCTAATTACATTTGAGGAAACATCAAAAATTAATACGAGACTGAAATATGAGTAATGTAAATTTATCTGAAATATTGTAAACCTGATCGTCGTGATCCGTTAAATAAATGTCACCTGGCACCTCCAGGCATGCGTTCCTTTTTGTCAGCCTGACACCCCGGGCCTTGAATTGTCTCTTTGTGGTCTTTTCCAAAAAAATGACCCCTTTTTCCACTTAGGGAAGTGGCCCACCATTATGTATTTAATGGTCTGCTAGATTCCTTTAACAAAAAGTCACATCTGTACTGAATTTTCCAAAGGTAGGATTGAGTCTGTTTTCAGACTACAGCTCCGATTCAAAAAATTAGAAAGAAAATATGGTCAAGGGAATTGCAAATCTAATTTATCAAATAAATAATCAATGATATCAAATATAAATTATCATAATACAAATCTGCATATTTTGTAGATTATAAAAATATGAACATATTACAATGAAATAGAAAATATATTTAAAACAGCAAGTGAAAAAAAATTCAAAATATTAGAATACTTCATAACATGGTTCAAAAAATTAGAATAATGTAAATATATTGTACACAATTTAATATATTGTAAATATATTAAATTGTGTATTTAATTTGTGTAGTTAATTTGTGTACAATTTAATATATTTAATATATTGTAAATATATTGTACTTTTCACATTTAATATCCCACAATTCACGAAACTTTTTAACTTCCTCTATTAAAAGTTCTGTGTCTACACTTTCAGCCATTTTGTTTTTGCGGCAAAATGTCGTCCGTGTGAATAGCGCAGTTGAAATGAAGGTACTTCTAAGCCGTTGTCGTTCGTGCGATGAAGCAGTACCCGGGGTAGAAAAACCGGTCGTTGCGAGCTCGCAGCGGCTCAAACGTCCGTGTGAATCGGTTAGTTCAACTCTATGTACTTCTAATCGCAACTGCCGTGCCGCACCGGCGCCGCATCGCTCGTGTGCACCGAGCCTAAACCTCATGGAAATTGTTTATTTCGCGCTGTTTAATTAGCGATTATTTACAATTAAAAAAAGAATTGCTTTCTGCGCATGCTCAGTGACATTTTTAAATCTGGCTTTAGAAACTCACTAAGCACGAGATCGCTTAAACACATTAATTTGTTTCTGCGCATTATTATAATTTTCAACATTTGGCAACGTTGTGTTGAGTATAATTTGTGTATTAGTACATTTATTTACTATCTAGCCGTCATGTTTTGACGGGTACCAACTTGCACTGATTTAATACTCTCTATGTTGGGACGATTTCTCTCATTTGTCCACTGTGATCCAGTCATAGAAAATAATCTTTCTACATTTTCATTATGTCCTGGCATTAAAATAGGATAATGCTGACAAATTTTGCGGTTTAAAAAATTGTTTGGACTAAAAATAACCAAGTAAAAAGATAGGGCAAAAAAGATGAGAATAAAATGAGACAGTGAACAAAAATAACGGGACGAAAAAGAGGACATGTTCTCTTTAAAAGAGATATTCGGGCAGCCCTAGATGAATGGAGGAATAAATAGTAAAAATGGTGTTACGTCTTTTTCTGAACTGGGAGCACCCTACAGGTGAGTCAACATTACTTCTTGCCGACACCTCAGTTTTGATGGAGCACCCTCTAGGAGCGACGTCTGGGGAGCTCGTGCCTTCTCCCATCCTTTCTAACCTCGTGGAAGGACTTTTCAGTCTACAGATATAACGTGCCCATATCCAGTTCAGACACAAAGGTACTGAGCCCCTCCAATTACGAGCCTAACGCGCTACCACAAAGCTACTTCGGGCCCGTTAATTTTTCTTATTATATTTTTTCGAATGCGGAGGCACTTTTCATTAGACATTCGCCTGTATGTACACCCCGAGACTGCTGGCCATTCATTTAAAGGGTCACCGTATAGGTGGTCAGCACTACCCCCTACACGCCGGTCCCGTAATTTAGAACGGAGTCAAGTGACGAGAACGGTATGCTTGTTCCCGCATCTCCAGAGGTAAATTTTAGAATTTGAAGGACATTGCAGCCACGACAGATTTTTCGTGCACCAGCCGCCATTAGTGTACACGGCGATGGATTTGTCAGCGAGGGGCATCGAACCAGTGATGTTCAGATCACTGGCTGTAAACTTAATAATACACCCGTTTTTTTGGAATATCGTTTTCTATGTACAGTAATGCCAGTACGTTTAGCTTTTGTTTCGAAAGAATACTGCGTTAATAATTTTTTTTTCCAATTTCTGTACAGAAAATGCACTCCCTCCTTTGGCATTACTCATCGGTAATCCTAAAAACAATCTTAAAAATTTTTCCATCGTAGGATATGCATATATAATTTTGTTTTCGATTATAAAATTCAGTTTTTCAAAAGCAGTTGCTACGTTCCCATTGACAAATACCTCTGTTCGGGTTTTCTTTACAGCGGGCTCTGGGCACGTGCCTATTTTGCTGAGGGATAAACGCGGCCGTGGATTGATGGTGCCTGAATTCATTTCAACTCAGTTAATTAAAATATATCATCCGGTTACCACCTGCGGAATGTCTCCACCTGCCTTGCTTTTTTCTGCGAACTAGATTTTCGATCGGAACGTCAGAAACAAGTTCAGTGTAATTTTGAAATACGCGTGTTTTAACGATAAAAGTGATGATGAATATCAGTATCGCAATCGGAACAATCAGAAATAGGCATGGTAATCGAATTAATAGCATATAGGGGTCTTATTAACTGAAATTTGTTTGCTCTTTAGTGGTGAAAAATTAAAAGCAGTTATGACAAAATTGTGCTCTTTTAATGCTGTTATATTTTCCTTTTTTAAATTTATCTCTTAAAGATAATTAATGAATACGGATATATACAGTGAAACTTCTCTAAGGCGGTAGTAGTTTAGTAATAGTGTATAATGTAATGTCAAAACGGAACAGATATAGTATACGCAACGGGCCATCGCCAATTTGGCGCCAAAATCCCGTTCGGAGACCTGTTAGGCCTAAACTGCGAAATGTAATCAATAAATTTTAAAACAAACTTACTGCTGGCTTTATGAAACTCGTAGGCGCACACGGGATCTTCGTTTCGTTCAGATACCCTTGCTTCACTCCGCTACGCTCCGTTACGCATCCGTCCAAAAACATTACAGAAAATCCCCAGCCGCTGGCTTCGCTACATACCGCTGGCTGTTGTACAGTAAAAAAAAAGCTTCCGCTGGCTGCTACAGCCAGCGGAAGCTTTTGTAGCTATGGCTATGTTTGTATGGTATTTTTTTGCGATAAGCTTTGTTTTACTGACCGTAGCGGTCAGTAAATGCGGTCAGTAATATGTCGACATATTTATTCGACATATTTATTCGACATATTTATTCGACATATTTATTCGACATATTAATTCGACACCCAATTTATTCCCAATTTATTCGACATGGCCATATTTATTCGACACTTCTGATTATCCCCAAGACCATCCTCTGCACAACAATGATAATAAAAAGAAGATTGGAAAATTTAAGGATGAATTATGTGGAGAGCCAATATTTCAATTCGTACGGTTGAGAGCCAAGATGTATTCTATAAAATCGATGCACAGCGAAAAGAAGACGGCCAAGGGGGTATCTAAAAATATTATAAAAAAAACTAAAACACGAAAATTATAAGGAATGCCTTCTAAAATGTCAAAGCACCCGAGAAGTACAGTGTCGAATACAGAGCACCAAGCACGAATTATATAATATCATCCAGAATAAAATAATTCTTTCTCCATTTGACGATAAACGTTATATCCTGGATGACGGGATACACACCTTATCGTATGGGCATTATAAAATTAATGGTACATGAGCAGTTCTACAATAATATATGCTGTGCAAAAAAATAATCTCAAGTCTTCTTTGAAAATAACAAGTCTTTTTTTGTCGTCTTTGTATCATTAAAGAACATTTTTTTTTCTAATATGAAGATTATCAATGAACTGTACTCTTATGAATATATCTTCAAGTGAAAATAACAAGTCTTCTTTTCTCGTCTTTATATCATTTAAGAACATTCTTTTTCTAAAATGAAGATTATCAATGAACTGTACTCTTATGAATATATCTTCAAGTGAAAATAACAAATCTTCTTTGAAGAAAATATCTTCAAATCTTTTTTAATATAATTGTCTTTTATGGGGGTAACATCAATTTAATATATGCTTCTTCTTCTTCCAATGTGGTGTTATTAATTAATATTTCAAAAAAACTGCCGATAAGTTTATTCTACAATAATAATATATACTATGCAAAATAATCTCAAGTCTTCTTTGAAAATAACAAGTCTTCTTTTCTCGTCTTTATATCATTAAAGAACATTCTTTTTCTAATATGAAGATTATCAATGAACTGTACTCTTATGAATATATCTTCAAGTGAAAATAACAAGTCTTCTTTTCTCGTCTTTATATCATTAAAGAACATTCTTTTTCTAATATGAAGATTATCAATGAACTGTACTCTTATGAATATATCTTCAAGTCTTTGTGAAATCACAAACAGATGTAATTTTTATATCTATGCATAGATTTTTTTTAAAAAAATACATGGCCATATAAACTTTTAAATTTTCTCACTGAACAGTTTAATGTTATTTCTGCAAAAAAAAAAAAGAAAAAAATGTCTTTCTATGTAAAATTGTGCACACTTCTTCAGGTTGTTGCGTTGTTATACAACGGGTGGTGGTGGGAAACAACCTTAAAAATTTAAATTTTAATTTTTGTATATGTTTTATTATTCTTTTCAAAAGGGTACCCTTAAGTTTATATATATGTGCGGCGCAAATTTAATATCTTCTCTTGCAGATTTAATGATATATATGTGCGGCGCAAATTTAATATCTTCTCTTGCAGATTTAATGATGTGGATTGTTGCAGTATATACATGTTATATTTAGTGTGAATAATTAAAATTTTTATTTCAGAGTAAATTTAATATCTTCTCTTACAGATTTAATAATATGGATTGTTGCGGTATACTCGTGTTATACCGGATGGTTGGTGGGAACAATCATAATATAAATAATTTTTTTTTCAGGTTTTTATAATTATTTTTTAGCAAAGTTTACTACTAGTGGGTAAGTGATTTGTTTTCTATACTTAATTCTATTCATTAGTGGTTATACTTATGTAAAGTTGCAAAAAATATACTCGTAACCTTATATTAAAAACTTTCTAAGTCCCAAAAATCTAGTTCCATGTTTTGCCAGCAGATGGCAGCACCAGCTTAAAGCTGCTCCTTGTATAAAATTTAGTTCCATATTTAACCGATAGGTGGCGCTCCGCAGAGCACATACTCACTCCAAGATTTTGCTGAACTACAAAGTTCCAGGTTTTCCCGCTAGGGGGCTCTAGTGGCACTGCCGTCTCCTGATTGGTCCAAATCGACCACCAGGTGGCGAGCTGCACTCTGATTGGTCCACGTCACTCAGTTAGCTCCACCCACTTTAAGCTCCTCCCCCTGTTCCTGCTTGCTCCTGGCGTAGAACTCTCATTTTTATACTACTAACCACAATGTCGGGCTCTAGGTTGAAATGTTTTATTCTGAGGTCTGCTTCTACATTGAGTTTGTTTCTATACTTTGATTACATTTATAACAGTACCGAAAAAGCCTGTTCACGTAAATATGTTGTGCAGAACGGAATCAAATGTTGGAGTGCTTTATTTGCAAGGGCAGATCTGAGAAGTAACCAAAAGTTTGTGAGTCCAGTTTTGTTGAATTGTAGTTTCCCAGACGTATTGCATGATAATTCCACGTGAATATCTTGCTCAAGTATAGATAAATGTTTAGCATTAGTAACTTCCATGTTGAATGGATCTCTAATCCAGTTGTTGCCAGAATCCAGGACTAGGAAAATAATTCCTAAAGCTGCTTTTTAGAGTCATTAAATGTTCAACAAAAATCTGCTGTGTTTCATTAGCTCTTTATTGGAAGTTTCTATAATATCGTGGAGAGTTGGAAAAGACTCATACGCACAGTTGTGAATGCGTTTCGACCACAAGTCGATTGTTTGCAAATGACGTCGGAATTTGGCGGGTTTCATACTTTCATTTGATAAACTTTCTCGACATAGAACACAGACAGGTCTTTCCACATCTTTATTGCATATATAAGTGAATCCAAATGGTACATACTCATTACAATATTTTTGCGTTTTACGTTTCTTGATGGATTTCAAGGTCCACATCTGCGTCGCCTTCATCTATATTTTATTTCAGTGTAGACCCAGTTTTTAGCCAACGATGCACCCGAGTCGCCAGTCAATTTATAGCTATGTGTTCCCGCGCAGGCCAATAGTCACAACAATGCAAAAAATTGCATTGTTTTATTCATTTTTCCGTATTTTCATTTGAATAAAAATAATAAATTTTAATACTAATTATTGTTTAGTTATGTTAATAACTAATTAAATAACATCAAATACAAAAAGTCTCGACCATGTAGCATTTTTATTAAATGAGTTATTTGAATAAAAGCGAAAAGTGGAGGGATGTAAAGTTAATGTCAAAATTGTTTCGCGGACGTCCAGGTCCGCGGACCACACTTTAAGAACCTCTGAGCTAGAGCCAATGCTTCTTAACCTGTGGTCCGGGAGAAAGCGAAGTCAGCAGTAATAATAATTAAAAAAAATCAAATGGTTTCATCGTTTCAAATTGACCGCGAATTCAATAGTTTTTATAAATCTGGGGTAAAAATTTTTGTTGTTCAAATTCTAACTTATTCCTATTTTTCTTCAGTTTCCTGTCGTTTTTAGTACTAAAAAATATCTCTGTTATGGATAAAAAAAAAACAAATACATTTTTTGTGACACAAAATTGCAGCGTCACAGCGATTTTGCAGCTACTAAAGCAAATGCAAGCTGAAAAGTCTCATTCATTTTTAAGTTTTCATAGGATTTTTATGTTTGCAATTGAGTTCACTTTTGCGTTTAATTTGTTATTAAGTTTATTTGTAACTATTTATTAACGTTCTTTATCACAAATAGCTCGTTCTTTCAGATAATTAAACTTTTTTTTGCTCTAAAAGGGCTAGGTGGTAGAGGGTTCCCGATATTTATTTAACCACAGAGCTAGAGCATGGACAAGTAACTTCTATCTATTGTACACAGGATAGAATTGACCGTTTTCTTCGAAATCGATACATAAGCGCCATCTATACGCAGTATTACAAAATAAAAACAGGTGACAAAGTTTCGGTCTCCTGAAGAATTTTTAAACGAAGTAATAGGCACAGATATACAGGGCCCGATTTAGAAAATTCTTGACTATAGGCACAACTCGGGATTGGGGCCCCCTAACACTGATGTGGGCGTAAAATTTCCAAAATTGACACACAAAAAAAAAATAATCATGAATCATTGTGAAAGTACCATTTTACCAAGAATTTGCTATTTGAAGCGTAGAAGCCTAGAACATTATCAAATAACAAAAAGCAATACAACATATTAACTTCATCATTAAAACACCAATACAATGCAACCAGAAAAACTTATTAATCTCTTATATACACTATAACATACATATGATGAACTATAGATATAACTATACATATGATGAACCAATCAATAAATCAAATTTGAAAGAATATATTTTTAAAAAATGCTATTAAAAAAGGCAAAATAAAAAATTTGAATTGGGATTTTTTTCTTTTTTTGTTTGAAAATTAAAATTTTGGGCCCCCCCCCCCCCCCCAACATTCGGGGGCCCCTAGGCCCGGGCCTACCGGGCCTAATGGAAAATCAGGGCCTGCAGATATACATGAAAAGAAAAAAATTATACTATCAACGTTTAAATGAATCCTATAAAAGGAAGGCGATTTTATGAGTGTAATTTGTATGGTGAGAAACTTAAAAAAATATAAAAGTGTTTAGAAAGCAAAATAATTCTACTTTTTAGTATTACGTAAACAGATATTTACATTATCTTTTGAAATATAAAGCGTGGGATTTACAATTATTTTCACTTTCAGTGATTCTATTCCGTATATTCAACAATCGATCGACAGTAGTGACACATAGAGATGTCCAACATATCGCCACTCCTGCCAAAATAAGAAAGAGTTATTCATAACAAAAATGAATCAGCACTATTCCATCATCAGCTCACTTTTCCTTATAGTTTAACGTGGGCAATAAATAACTAAATTTATTACGTACAGAAAATACGTATATATATATACTAGCTGAAAATACGTACTTCGCTACGGAGTACATTCAAATTAAATACAACGGTCAATGTATGCAACTGATGTACAGTGGCGTAGCGAGCATAATTGGCGCCCGGGGCACGATACCTTTTCGGCGCGCCCCCCCCCAGAAATAAAAACATATAGTAATATAATATATAGAATTAGTTATTTTAGGATCATTTGGCGCCCCTCTGCGAGTGGCGCCCGGGGCATGATAGACCCCCTTGCCCCTGTAGAGTATTGTATTTCAACCCCTCCGTTAACAAAAGAAATTCTTCTATCTCGGCCTGAGACTCATCAAAAGATTTCCGACTTGGGTGGCAATATGCTGACAGCAATTTTCCTTTTGTTCATCCGATAGACTTGTTCCACAGGACCTTAGGGGACGTGGTCATTTTTCTTGATTTAGTCATCGCCACCGGGTGACGCCGCTGATATTTATTATAAATGACAGGAGACCCCCCCAGGTGCTTTCATTCATGAACTATCAATTGTTAAGCAGCATCCTGGAGGCGTCGCGTGCCTAAACAAAAGGACTCGTGCCTTTCGCATTTTACCGAAGCGGCCCTTTTGAGACTCTTTGAAGTGGCTTGGAGGACAAACTAAAAAGGCGGCCGCTTTAGACCCGGGGAAAATATTTCATTATCGCCCCAGGAAACCCATTTCCGTTGCTCACTTGTTCTAGATCGTTCGACTTTCTGGAGAGTGATGCAATATCCGGTGGAGGTCTTCTATAAAAAGAGAATGGACCCCTCAGTCGTGGCTTGCGTCTTTTCGTTCCTGACACGTAGCGGATCGAGTTTTAGGAGCAGCCGGGTTTGCCGCCCTTAGAGGTTGAGTCCCTTGTGACTGTTTGCAGCGACGATTTAGTTCCTGCAGGAGTAAACATACTCCGCTAATTTGTCGGAGACCAGTCTTCGTGGAAGGAGCCTTTGCTACCTTATTTTCCAGTGAGGAGTCCTTTCTCCTTAATTTAATATTTTCATCGCTACCGGGTGCGTGCAGTGATCACCGCCGTTGATATTATTGGGGAGCCCTTTCCCGTCAGGAGAAGTGCCGTTTCTTCATCATTGAAGCAGAGCCAGTTCTGCTAGCCTAGCGGACTTCTGTGTTCTTACTCCGCCCCCACGCCGATTAAATCGAGTGTGATCACTTATGTTACGAAGTTCATCTTACATCTGTGCAGTGTACATATCTCATCATCATCAACTTTATTAATAAATTGCTTTTGTTTTGTTTATGTAATGAGGGATGTATACCTGGTGTGTTTAAATCATTTTCTGGTTGACACTACGAACCTCAGTTCGCTACAGAAGGTATATATTCATTCATAATTTTGGTGGCAGCGTTTAGACAAAAAAAAAGCGACAGTAAGAACATTTTGTTTTCCTTAGTGACAGTCGCGTGTGTTCAGAACTGTGACTGTGCGAAAGTGCTATTGCTGGTGTGTATCCTGTGAAGTAGTGTAGAGCGGCTGACGTTCTTGTGAAATCTGCTAAACTGCTGCAGTGTTAATTTCCTTAGTGACATTCGCGCGTGTTTCAGAACTGAGACTGTGTGAAAGTGCTATCGCGGGTGTGTGTATCCTGTGAATTAGAGTAGAACGTTTGACGTTCTTGTGCCATCTGATAAACTTGCTGCAGTGCCAACTAGATGCCAGTCTTCACATCAAATTGTGAGTACCATTCTGTTTCTCTTTTGTGCTGGTATCCAACAGTAGTTTAGTAAATAATTTTGGTTGTTTTCTCAGAAGTAGGAGGATTAAATTGTTGAATTTAATAACCGTAATTAATAGCTTGATCTGAACTTAAAAGGTGTTAAAAATTTTTTTAAGTTGAGGTAAAATAAGAACTAGTGTTATTGTGTAAAGTAGAATTGTTATTGAAATAGTAGTGTGTTAAATTAGTTCTCAGAAATTAAGGAATGTAACTGTGCTCAAAAAGAAATAGTGTAACTACATTGTGTTTAACTATTTTGCATTGTGTATTGTTGTGATATGTTAAAAGCAAAGTGATTTATCTTTTATGAACCTTAAAATAGTAACATCGCAAGCGGAATTTTAAAAGTAATTTAGTTCATATTTGTTAATACATTGCATGTGTACGTTAATTGATTGTGTTGTGTAGTTGCATTTTGTGTTCAGGTTTTAATGTAATTACTACCTCAGGGTTTATAATAGTGTGTAGTATTCTGTGTAGTATTGTAATAGCTTTGTATTCTGTCAAACATGGGTTCCCTTGTTCGTGCAAAGAAAGAGGACTTAGTTAACCTCGCTATAGAAATGAGTTGTGAGGTAGATTTGGGAATGCTGAAGCTTGAGATGATCAAAAAAATTGAAAGTTCAGCAGATTACAATGTAAAATTGGCTGAAGGGTTGTTAGCTGAAATTATGGAGACCCGTATAGAAAACGAGCAACGAGAGCGGGAAGAACGGTTAGCCCGGCAAAAACGGGAAGATGAATTAGCTCAACAAGAACGGGAGGATAGGTTAGCTCAACAAGAGCGAGAGTTTGAGCTAGCCAAATTAAGACTGAGTAGGGAAGCCCCCCAAGAAAGCCCGTCTGTTAGTCCTCCGAGACCTGCGGGACACTCATTAAGGCACATAATGCAAAAATTCGACCCGGAAGAAACTGATATAAGCCTGTACCTTTGCCTTTTTGAACGGCAGGCACAGCATTTAAAAATACCGGAAGCTGAATGGTCAGGCAGTTTAATTAGCCTGTTACCATTATCAGTAGCGGCCATTGTGTTACGGGAAAAAGTCGAGGACACACAAAAATATTCCCATGTTAAGAGCGTGCTTCTCGAGCGATTCAGGCTCAGTCCTGAAGCTTTTCGTCAGAAGTTTGTTAGACACCAGCGTAAGCCAGGAACCCTATGGAAAGATTATCTTTTCGAAATAAAGACGTATTTCGAAGGTTGGTTAGAGGGTCTCGGTGTTACAACTTTTGAGTCGTTAAAAGATCTCTTTCTGGTCGACCAATTGAAACGGAAAATGGGAAGTGAAATCCGGGAGCAAAATATAAGGGATTGGGAGAATTACACGTCCCCTGAAACCTTGGTCAAAGACGCGGATCAGTTTGAGCTTATCAGAAAAACAGGTAAGCCCCCCAACCAACCGAAGAAATTCGAGGGACGCGCGCCCGACCAACGGAAAATGTTTGGGGCTGTAAAAACGGGAGAGAAAGTTGAAAAACCCCCCGAACAACACGAACCCGAACGAAATTTAGATAAGGTGAGCTCCCCTCGCCCAAAAGAAAACCGCCGTAAAGAATGGAACCATAAAGAGTTCGACAAAAGGCGTGTGACAGACATTAAGTGCTATTTTTGCCACGAGGTCGGGCATATTAGGCCCCAGTGTCCGTTATTAACAAAAAAAGAAGAGGTTAACTCCATAGGTGCCGATTTGGAAATCACAGATCCCTTAAAACCATATGTGAGTATAGGGACTGTGAACGGCCAGGTATGTGAGATACTTAGAGATACGGGTAGTACGATTGATCTGGTTTGTAAAAGATTTATTTCGCCCGACGACTACCTCGGCGAAACAGTCTGGCTCACTCAGCCGTTAGACACTCGTGCCATTAACGTGCCCCTAGCGCGCGTAATTCTGAACTCCCAGTATGGAAATATAACAACAAAGGCCTGTGTCATTAGCGACAGGTCAAATCAACAAAGATACATACTGGGAAATCAAACGGCAGCTCTTCTAAGACAGGGTCAACAAAACTCTAAGAGCATGCAAATCAATGCAATAACGCGCTCGCGTTCCAAATGTCAAGAGAGCTGTACACAGACGCTTCAGTCAAACGATTCTCTTCGAGAGCGTTCGGACAATAGTCCCTCAGATGGGGAGTCAATCGTTTTGACACAACTGGAAAGGGAGGAACAGGCGAATTTGTTAGTTTTACCCCCCCTCGACCGCGAAGACCCAGCGTTGAGTCTATTAAATGTTTCCCCAGAGAAATTCGCAGACGCACAGCGGGAATGTGTAGAATTGGCCGCATTGTTAAAAAAAGTCGAAAGTCCAAGTCAAACCGGCGAGAAGGGTTATGTAGTGATAAACGGGTTATTGTGTAAACAACAGAGGGACCACTTTGGGGATACACGAAGTCTTTTAGTTGTCCCACAGGTATTCAGGGAGAAACTGTTGTATGAAAAAAACCTACGAACACCCGAAGTTTTATTGTACGAAGGTTGGATGGGAGGTTGTGAGGAAGAGAGACCCGTGACAGAGCACGTCCTTACCCTAGTGAATAGATTAAAAAGAGAGCGAGAGTTAGCTGCTCAGAAAATGGGTGAAGAACAATCTAAGCGTAAGGAAGCGTATGATAAGAGCGCAGTTAAAAGGCATTTCGAGGTTGGAGATTTAGTTCTGATTTTCTCTCTATCTCGGACTAGCAAAACGGCGCCGAAGTGGATAGACCCAGGGAAAATTGAAGCTCGCATATCTGAGATGAATTATCGAGTGCAAACTCCCGGACCTAGACAGAAATCCAGCATTTACCATATTAATATGCTGAAGCCCTATATCAGGCGTCCCGAAACTATGAATTGGGTTTATGAAGGTAAAGTCGAAATTGGTACTGAGGATGATTTCGCAATCCACGTTTTTGAAACCGGTGCTACCGATTTCGATTACGAGGAGATTGTGCGCGAGAGCGAACTTGACGCTCGTCTAAATCTCACTCAAAAAAGGGAATTAAAGAAATTATTGTGTAGCCATGCAAATATTTTTTCTAATAACCCAGGAAAAACCGAGAAAGTTACGCATGACATAGAGCTGATCTCGGATAAGGTCGTTAGGTCTAGACCATACAAAACGTCACACCGACAGAACGAAATCTTGAAGTTGGAGATTGACAAAATGTTAAAATTAGGAGTGATAGAAGTAGGTGAGTCTGATTATACCTCGCCTATCATTTTGGTAGAAACCGATGGTCGTGAGCCGAGACCCTGTATTGATTATCGTAGGTTGAACGAAATAATTCGCACCGAATATTACCCCCTCCCCAACATAGAGGAAAGGGTTGAGCAGGTTGCAGGATCTGATTTCATAACAATACTCGATCTTGCAAAGGGGTATTGGCAAATCCCCTTGACAGAAAGGGCCCAACGCATTGCGGCTTTTGTCACCTCATTCGGGACATTCAGGCCTTTGCGGATGCCTTTCGGGCTTAAAAACGCACCTTTCTTTTTCAGTAAGCTCATGGCTGACGTTCTAAATGGGTGTGAGGAGTATGCCGTTCCATATATCGACGACATCGCGATATTTTCTAAGACCTGGGACGAGCATCTGAAGCATTTAGATATCGTGTTAAGTCGTGTAGCGCAAGCGCAGCTCACAATCAAATCATCGAAATGTCGGTTCGCCCAAAACCATGTAAAATACTTGGGGCACATGGTCGGCGGAGGTTATCGAAATCCCGCCGAATTAAAGGTAAAATGCATTAGGGAATTTCCCCGGCCAGAGACAAAGACGAGTATTCGGGCATTTCTGGGTCTCACTGGGTATTACGCGCACTATATTCCAAATTATTCTATGATAGCGGCCCCCTTAACCGATGCGTTAAAAGGACGGGAGAAACGCGCGGCGGTTGTGTGGGACGAAGCTTGCGAGGCAGCGTTCACCACTTTGAAAGACGCTCTTATAAAAACACCTGTGCTACGAGCTCCTGATTTTTCTGTTCCATTTATTGTCCAAACGGACGCATCCGATCTGGGAGCCGGGGTAGTGTTGGCCCAACAAATAGTTGATAAGGAACATCCTATCCTGTACCTGAGTAGGAAGTTCTCTGAGCCCGAAAGGAAATACAGCACCACAGAAAAAGAGTGCTTGGCGATCATATTCGCGTTAAAAAAACTTCACTACTATCTGGACGGAAGCGAATTCAAAATCGTGACCGACCATAACCCATTGGTATGGCTCAAGAAGAATGCCAGTTCAAATGGCCGTCTTTTCCGGTGGCAACTTATGTTGCAGCAATTTTGTTTTCGGGTAGAACACAAGCCGGGAAGACAGAATACAAACGCTGACGCTTTAAGCAGATACATTCCTTAAACGTCCGCGAATTACCTAGATTTGTAAATGTAGTAACCTAGAGAATTAATTGTTAGTACCATGAATTTATTTGTGTTTGTATTTAGTAATCCAGTTAGTGCATGTGTACGTACTTGTTAGAATTGTGTATTTTTTTTTGTGTAGTAGAAAAAAAAACTGTTGGAACTGGTACATTAGATAGCAGAATTGGGAACCACCCACACGAAACGTTGGTTTTCAATATGCAACCACATTGAAAACTTTAACGGCAGGGGGGTTATGTAGAGTATTGTATTTCAACCCCTCCGTTAACAAAAGAAATTCTTCTATCTCGGCCTGAGACTCATCAAAAGATTTCCGACTTGGGTGGCAATATGCTGACAGCAATTTTCCTTTTGTTCATCCGATAGACTTGTTCCACAGGACCTTAGGGGACGTGGTCATTTTTCTTGATTTAGTCATCGCCACCGGGTGACGCCGCTGATATTTATTATAAATGACAGGAGACCCCCCCAGGTGCTTTCATTCATGAACTATCAATTGTTAAGCAGCATCCTGGAGGCGTCGCGTGCCTAAACAAAAGGACTCGTGCCTTTCGCATTTTACCGAAGCGGCCCTTTTGAGACTCTTTGAAGTGGCTTGGAGGACAAACTAAAAAGGCGGCCGCTTTAGACCCGGGGAAAATATTTCATTATCGCCCCAGGAAACCCATTTCCGTTGCTCACTTGTTCTAGATCGTTCGACTTTCTGGAGAGTGATGCAATATCCGGTGGAGGTCTTCTATAAAAAGAGAATGGACCCCTCAGTCGTGGCTTGCGTCTTTTCGTTCCTGACACGTAGCGGATCGAGTTTTAGGAGCAGCCGGGTTTGCCGCCCTTAGAGGTTGAGTCCCTTGTGACTGTTTGCAGCGACGATTTAGTTCCTGCAGGAGTAAACATACTCCGCTAATTTGTCGGAGACCAGTCTTCGTGGAAGGAGCCTTTGCTACCTTATTTTCCAGTGAGGAGTCCTTTCTCCTTAATTTAATATTTTCATCGCTACCGGGTGCGTGCAGTGATCACCGCCGTTGATATTATTGGGGAGCCCTTTCCCGTCAGGAGAAGTGCCGTTTCTTCATCATTGAAGCAGAGCCAGTTCTGCTAGCCTAGCGGACTTCTGTGTTCTTACTCCGCCCCACGCCGATTAAATCGAGTGTGATCACTTATGTTACGAAGTTCATCTTACATCTGTGCAGTGTACATATCTCATCATCATCAACTTTATTAATAAATTGCTTTTGTTTTGTTTATGTAATGAGTGATGTATACCTGGTGTGTTTAAATCATTTTCTGGTTGACACTACGAACCTCAGTTCGCTACACCCCCCTCTCGCTACGCCACTGCTGATGTAAAAGAAAACGAAAAAATATATTTATAAAAAAATCGTAACGGATATTTTTATAGACAAAATAATGTAGAAGAAACTATTAAAATTAAATCTAATAGAACATACTAAAGAATATAGTACAGTTAATATAGTACAGTTTGAGGAACATTTCTTTTACTGTATTTTAATATTTTTTTGGATAATTTCCAATCGTCTGCCGCATTAGAAAGAAAAAAAATTTTTTTTTGTCTATTTCGTAGTTATGCACGTGACGATAAATTAATTTAAATTACCAGAAAAAGAAACCACGTGATCAGCATTTCAAAAATTAAATTCTAAAAATTAATCTTTAAAAATTCATCAAAATTCAGAAAATGGAGGTAAAGATAGGAAAAAGATTTCATTTTAAAGGAATTTTTATGATCTTTCTCTTGATATAAATTTTATAACCCTCAAAATATTATTTTAAATGCAAACTTTATTTTAAATGCAAAACAGCTAAATTTAATTTTAAAAAAATCTAAGTATAATTTTTCAAAAATATTTCTTAGTGCACCCCTACACTATAAGAAGAATCGCCATGAAAAATTTCAGGTCTTTAGGTCCAGCGGTTTGGTCTGTGAGTTGTCTGTCACTCAGTCAGTCAGTCAGTCAGTTACGGAACTGTTTTATATATATATATATATATATATATATATATATATATATATAATTATATATATATATATAATTAAAGATAAACACGGGAACCATAGATAAATAGACGTACATTATTCAATGTGACACTCGCTCTGAAATTATGCCGTACTGAATATTCGAAAAATCAACTTTGAGGCGTGAATTAGTGGTTCAAAATCTGTGCCAACGTGTAGTACGTCATTTATGATATCTCAGTTCAATATAAATAATGGATTCTGATACAGCTTATTAGCCAAGAGATGTTCGGACTTCGACTTCCGAAAAAAATTGTACATCAAATTAATGAACTGCCGTAATTTTTTCCCCGTGAAAAATGAGCTATAAGCCGCAAGAATGAGCATATCCAGATAGAAAATAAGGAGGAAAATTGATTTCTAGTTCAATTTCTTTTCGTAAACATTTGATTCAGAATTTAGAAATCACAAAACAAATGAGGAACATTTACAAATAAACGCGAACACCATAAGTGCCTGTTCACACAGGACTCCGGTAGCGGAAGCGTAAAAGGAAAGATGGCGCTGATACGGAAATAAACTAATCATAGGCGTTAAAAATTTCGTCGCTAATCGTTTGGGGGTTTGTCATTGGTTAAATATACAGTGATTTCCGCTTATAAGAATCACGTTTGTTATTACTGTTTTTGATTCTTATAAGCGGTTGATTCTTATAGCCGAAATTTAGGTTTTTGGAAAGGCACACACACACCTATATATACATATATTAGATAATTTACCATAAAATACCCTTTAATTTACTTTTATTATCTTTTATTAAAATTATTTTTTCTAATTTTAAAAGTATAATTTAATTTCTAGACCTATAAGTAGATACACATGATTATAGTAAGAGAAGACAAAAATCCAATATTTGTTACAAGATACCTGCTTAACAGTTTTAATATTTCAACTACAGGAAGGGAGCAAGAAAAAGTTTTCCACGGTAGTTTGACGTAATGAAGTTTTCAGGAGGCTGTTTATACCTCTTTCAATGCTAATAGTCTCAGACAAAGATTCACCATCTAGCTTACGTTTCACGGTTTGATAACGTGCTGAATCTACTGATACCTGTGGGAGGTGGGAAAAAAGAATCCCTATTTTTGTTTGTCAGGGGAGAAAAGTGAAATCGGACCCGGACGGGTAAAGATGCCCCTGGGTCAAGCTAATAGGACAGTGTTGTGCTAAAACGTTTAAGGGGAAACTATTATGTTATGTCTAACAAAGAAAGGGATGAATTTTACGACTATATTCCATCCCATCTTATCAGTCTTTCTTTTAAAAAAAAGAAAAGAAAGAACTTCGTGCCTTTTGCGGGTTTAAGTGACTTTTTTGGAAAAATGAAAGGAAAGCGAAGAGTGTAAACTGATTCTTAAAACCGGTGGATTGATTCTTTAAAGCGAAAATTTTAACATTGAAATAATACATTTGTTTTTGTTTTCGCGATATTGATTCTTATAAACGGTTGATTCTTATAACCACTGATCACTATAAGCGGTGGTTACTGTATTTCAATACTTTTACTCTTATGCTAACGGACTCCTATGTGAACAGGCCCTAACACTTTCAACAGCGTTACTTTCAATGTTATACACTGATGAAATGCCACAATAACTGGGACAGACGACTTCCGGAACATGTAGCAATATTCATTTTTTACCATGTTTTTATTAACTTGCTTTCTTGATTGTTTGTGTGAGTGTTTATCCGGTACAAATCTTGCAATCGATTTTTAACTAACTTCCCGACTAGCTAGACATTTGAAACTTTTAGAATAGCTCAGAACACGATGACAATGCATTTTTTAATACTTTTAGCCATATTTAAGCAGCATTAAATTCATTTTCAGTTAATTTTGTTTTGTAGACTGGTGTAGCCATCTATCGGCCGAGATGGGAACGAAAAGTTAAACTCAAGTTAACTTCCAATTAATTTCATTTTCTTTCAAGTTGATGGGATAATTCATCAAAAAAATTTTAAAAAAGTATTTATAAATACATAGAATTGTCAAGTTTATATGATTCAACAGAACATTTAAAAACATGGTATATAAAAAGTTCTTTTTATCTTGTAATTCGTGATTGCTTTCGTCCGAAAGCAGCTTATACAGAGCGACAGATATTTGTGAATGTTTAAAAAGCTGACTGACCAGTGAACATAGGAGATGATCATGATTTAGGTGAATTTCAACGAGGTATGATACTTGATCCTCGTGCGATGGGTCATGGCAATTAGGAGATGCGGGCAAAGTTTAGATTTTCGACATTGGACATTCAAGCTCGAATCGAAGGATCCCGGTAAAACACCTGTCGTAACCTGGCGTGGTTCTTTTGTCATGTACAACTGGACACATAAAATCTTCATTCGTAAACACAAAGACGAACGTTTATTGACGCAAACAAAAACACTCACACAAAACAACAGGATAGGAATAAAACAGAGACGTTCGTAAGGGGTCAGGCTACCGCTTGTCGGTAGGACCTGCGTGATTGGGTTTCTCCGTTCACCTGAACTTAGGATGCGCTGTGCCGATAAATGGCGACAGGGTTATGCGCATGAGAGGCGGAGGGGCGCTATCATAGCCTCGTCCCTGACACCTCCCCTCTAAAAGATTTGATTGGGTCTTCTTGAAGACAAATCAAATTGCTTCTTACATATATATATATCATCACATTAACAACATTCACCTTGATAACAAACATGTATGAGAAATAAAAAAAAAATGAGACATGAGATTATTAAAAGCATAACACATAAACAAATAAAAAAAAAATGAAACCCATACTTTAAAAGGTTTTAGACATTAACTGATAATTAAGCTTCATATGCAAGGCACTAAACATACTAAATTTTTTTTTAAAAAAATGAGCTAAAATATTTAACTTTTGAGAACTAACAAACTAAATAAAGGTTTTAAATAAGAATATACCAATACTAATCATTTCAATCAAACATAAGAAAAAAAAAATTAAACAGCTTTTCCATCATCTGCGAGATACATCTACTATTTCCTGGAAAAGACAAGACATAAAGGATTAATAATAAAGAAAAATAAATTGTTCATTAAAAGTCATTCAGTTCATGAAAAGTCATTAATTATCTTCCCAGTGATCGGCTTTTAAACGTGACAAGGAATCAGCATTCAAGTGTTCTTTTCCTTTACGGTAAGTAATCGTGGCATGAAAACGTTGTAAAGCAAGAGACCATCTTTGAAGTCGGGGGCTTTGGGATGCACAGTTCGTAAGGAACTTCAAAGGATTATGATCACTGACGATTATAATTTCTGAGCCGAATACATAAGTCTCAAACTTCTTTAAAGCAAAAATTACGGCGTAAGCTTCCTTTTCGATTACAGCGTACTTTTCTTGCACTTCAGTCAGTTTCTTGCTTGCAAATGCAATAGGATGTTCGATGGCCTGTTCATCTTTTTGAGCTAAACATGCTCCTACAGCATAAGAAGATGCATCTGCGTATATTATGAAGGGTAGCTTGAAATTCGGGGAATAACACTTAGGGGCGTTACATATTGCTTTCTTAAGATTAACAAAAGCAACATCATGTTCGTTTAGCCACACAACATCGTTTGGAGCTCTTCGTTTAGTTAAAGTAGTCAAAGGACGAGCAATATCTGAAAAGTTTGGAACATAAGCTCTATAATAAGATAATAGTCCTAGGATACTTCTTACATCTTTCTTGGTTTTAGGCGGCTCTAAATTCTGTATAGCCTGCACTTTTTCAGGATCTGGTTCGTGTGATCCGGAACCTACGATATGACCAAGAAATTTGATCTTTCCTTTAGCAAAGTCACACTTTTGAAAATTAATAGTAAAGTTAGCTTCTTCTAGGGTCGTCATAACTGCGTCAAGATGTTTGAGATGCGTATTCCAATCATCTGAATAAATCGTAACATCATCAATGTACGACTCGGCGTACTCTTTGTGCTTAGAAAGTGTCTTATTCATAGTTCTTTGAAATGTAGCGGCAGCGTTACGTAATCCAAAGGGAAGGACAACAAATGCATACTGTCCTCGGTGCATGACGAAAGATGTTAAGTCCCGGCAATCAGGGTTAAGCTTTACTTGCCAGTAACCTTTCAGTAAATCTATGAGAGTGATGTACTTTGCTTTAGACACTTGATAAATTAAGTCCGTAGCATTTTTCATCGGAAATGAGTCTGTTTCAGTCTGGGAATTCAAGTATCTGTAATCCACACATAACCGAACAGTTCCGTCTTTCTTCGAGACACATACAACTGGATGTGCATATTCACTTTCAGAAGGTACAATCAGTCCCAGTTGTAATAGTTCTTCAATCTGGCGATCGACTTCTTCCTTCAAAGCTTCTGGGATTCGAAATGGCTTTTGCTTCTTCGGTACACTTCCTGGTTTCAATTTGATGTTATGCTCTACAACGTGAGCAATTCGTGGAACACCTGACCTAAGGCTGGAATGTTTCCGAAGGATCTTTATAACGTCCATTCTCTTGCTAGGTTCTAAGTGTGCCAGGTCCACTTCTGGATCAGGGTCTAAATGAATGATCCTGGGGACGTTTTCAATTTCTCCAAAGTCAACATCAGCATCATAAATAACACCGACATTGTTAGCTGATACCTGGAATTCCCTTATCTTATTGGCATGGATATGTCTAATGCCATTATCAGGTAGTTGCACCAAATAACTGTACGTGTTTTTCCTTTTCACAATCGTAGCCGGCCCGGTCCATCGTGCATAGACTTTATTGTCACTATCTGGAATTAGGACAAGTACCTTGTCTCCTTCTTTGAATTCTTTATGACGGGTCTTCCTATTAAGATAGTGTGCATAGGCTTCCTGTTTTCCTGCAGCAGTGAGACCAGCATGTTCTGCAGAATTCTCTAATTTCGTCTTTAAATTGTTTAAGTAATCAGTAACTGATTTCAACTGTCCAAGGGGAATCAAGGTTTCATCGGTCCAAGTTGACTTTAAAATGGACAGAGGTCCTGTTGGTCGTCGACCATAGAGCATTTGAAGCGGGCTAACTCCAGTGGTGGAATTTGGAACTTCACGATAAGCCCATAATAAAAAAGGAATATGCTTGTCCCAGTCTTCCGAATATTCTCTCATCGTATGATGAATCATCCCTTTTAGAACAGCATTAAAACGTTCAACAAGTCCATTCGAGCTTGGGTGACCTGGGGTCGAGAATCTAGGGCATGACCCAAGTCTCTTCAAAAATTCTTTCGTCAAAGCTGACGTAAAGTTGGTTCCTTGGTCCGTCGCAACCATTTTGGGTATTCCTGTACGTGTAAAAATCTGTAGTAAGGCGTCGCATGTAGATTTTGCTGTCACAGTCTTCAACGGAATCGCCTCTGGCCATCTAGTGCATTGATCCACGGCACAAAGAACGTACTTGAAGCCTCGGCTACTTGGTTCCATGGGGCCTATTAAATCGACATTTATCACTTGAAACGGTTCATCGGGACGTGAAACTGGTGTGATTGGGACCTCATCAAATGGGCGTTTCTTGGCTTGAAGCTGACAGGCAACACACGAGTTACACCATTCTTCTATGCCCGTCTTCATACTAGGCCAGTAAAAGGAGTACTTAAGACGTTCGGCCGTTTTCTTTTTCCGTAAATGGCCTCCCCATAAACTAGAGTGAGCAAGCTCTAACAACCGTTTTCTACGAGACGTTGGAACTACTAATTGATCTACGCGTTCACCTAAAATTTTATCTCGGTGGTACAAAAAATTGTCAACCACATAGAATCGATTAATTCCTTTCTGGGCATCTTGCCAACATGACTGTAAACTTTTATCATCCTTTTGTTCGTTTCGAAACTTTTCTGAATCAGATATTTCATTTTGATCAATCTTGTTAACGGAATCATCCTTACTTACGTTTTTAGACATAGTTGCACAACATTCAATAGTACTCTCGACAATACTCTCGATTAAATCATTACATTTATACACATTACCAGCATCTGAAATATTACTTAAGTTCTCACTTCTATCATCATAAAGCATTTGTAGATTAAAATTACTATCTTCTATCAAATAAAATGCAACATTATCTGGAGTATCACATTTCATTTCATTATTCTGCAATACCTTTTCTCTACCACTTCCGTTTTCATTAAAAATTAAATTTACTTCTTTGACGTTACAATTTAATTCATTTAAAGCACTTACAGACAACAATAAATCATTTGACAACGTAGGTACCATAGCACATGTTATATAAATGGGTTCTTTAAATTTTAAATCATCTTCTACCTTTGTTAATGGTAAATTAATTAATGGTGCTCTTAAACTCTGGCCGAAAGCACATGTTAACTCTACACTGCCATGAGGTGTTTTATACTTTTCGGGTACTAAACTACTTTTGACGACAGATATTTGCGTTCCAGAATCTGCAACACCGATTAGAATATTAGAATCTACTTTCAACTTAATCATTGGCAAAGTGTCAACAAAACTTCTTTCGTTTTCGTTTTCCGGGCTTACGTTAAAGTACTTGTCAGACGAAATGCGAGCGGTTAAAATACTACCATTTTTGACATCTTTATCTTTACCCCTTTCATAATTAACGTGTAACAAAGTTCCATGATATTTTGACTTACATGAACCACATCGTTCTTTCGAATTGCAGTTTTTAGTTCTACAGCCCAATTTGTAACAGACAAAACAACGTTTCGCTTCTTTTAACTTTTCTTTTTTTTCCGTGGGAGTCAGCGGGCAACATTCAATCTCATGTGAATTATTGCAAAATAAACAACCCGATTCTCGAGCATCAACCACAGATACCCGATTCACCCTCTTTGACTCATCAATGCTATGCGGTTTGGCCTTGAATGGCGCCTTATATGTATAACAACTGTCGTTCCAACGCGAAAATTTTCCGCCATTTTTTCCTGCGTCTAAATAAGCAGAATTTAAAGACTCTGTACGTTCCCGGCTTTCGATTTCAATTCTCAAAAAATCAATTAAATCTTCTACATCAAAATTATCGTCAGACCCTTTTTTGCGCGAATATTCCAAAGCTATATCTTATGGCATAGATTTCATCAATAAGGGAACTAATAAATTTCCAAATGTTTCTGTTTTGACATTCAGGGAGTTTAAAGAACGTATTTGTATGTTAGCAGTGTCATATAATTCTCTTAATGCATAAATGTCACTCGAATTCTTAACCGGTTTTAGATTTAAGAGTTTTTGTATATGCATGCTAATCAAAATATCTTTTCGATTAAATTTGGCTTTCAGGAGCTTGATTGCTTCATCGTAATTCTCTGGGGTCAACGAAAATCCCTCAACGACTTTTAAAGCTGAACCTCCAAGTAAACTTATCAAGTAATTAAACTTATCAATCTTCGATAAATTCTGGTTTAGTTCTATTGACGTGTTATACGAATTATAAAATGTTTGCCATTCATATGGGTTGCCGAAAAATTTGTTCATTACAATTTTGGGCAGTCGAACACTTAGTTGTATGGAAACATTTTGTTCATCGCTTTCTTTCTCTGAAGAAACGCTAGAATCTGTAGAATTGTCAATACTATTTTTCCCTTTCAGAAATTTAGAACCTCGGTACTTCCATCTTATTATTGTATCTTCGTATTCTTGAACTGTTTCAATTTCGGTTTCGATTTTATTTTCATCTATGAGTTCACAAATTTTACTATCTAAATCAGACAAATTTTTAGATTTTAACCTTAGAAATTCTAGCTGCTCTTCGACATTTTCAACATTGTTCTCAGCAATAGCAGTTTCAATCAATGAAGTAATTCTAGTGACGGCAGTTCGAACGATTTTTCTTTCTTTCTTAAATTTAGATAGCATTATTTTAAGATCATCGTTTGTTTTTGTTACGTTTTGAGCATTATTTACATCATCGTCCGCCATCGTTGCATGCATTAAATATGGATAACTTAAAGCTCTTACCTTGAAAAAGCTTCTCGGATGAACGTGTTTATCATTCAGTATATCCGTAAAAGTAAGTCCAGTTTATTTACATGACCCCACTTCTGACACCAATCTGTCGTAACCTGGCGTGGTTCTTTTGTCATGTACAACTGGACACATAAAATCTTCATTCGTAAACACAAAGACGAACGTTTATTGACGCAAACAAAAACACTCACACAAAACAACAGGATAGGAATAAAACAGAGACGTTCGTAAGGGGTCAGGCTACCGCTTGTCGGTAGGACCTGCGTTATTGGGTTTCTCCGTTCACCTGAACTTAGGATGCGCTGTGCCGATAAATGGCGACAGGGTTATGCGCATGAGAGGCGGAGGGGCGCTATCATAGCCTCGTCCCTGACAACACCGAAACTGCTGCAATAGTGTGGCCGTCGAAGGACTTTAGATGATAGTGACCGGCGTCGTCTGTCGACAATCCCATCAAGCGAAAGAAATGCAGCTATAGCCCCTTTTACAAGTACGCTCTTTCGCGAGTGCTTGGAGTGTACGGGATTGCGCGGGAAAACTTGCAGTACGCTCCAAATCAGCTTTACCTGCCTTTCCGACACCTTCACACGTGCACTCAATCGCGCGGGATTGTGGTTTCACGCGGAAAAGGGTACTAATACCGCCCTTTACACGTACGCTCTTTCGCGAGTTCTTGGAGCGTACGGGATTGCGCGCGGGAAAACTCACGGTACGCTCTAAAGCAGCTTTTCCTTCCTCTCCGATACCTTCACACGTGCACTCAATCACGCGGGATTGTGGTTTCACGCGGGAAAGAGCGTACGTGTATAGGGCGCTATTGGCCCAAATAACATCCCAGTTCAAGACTAGGGCCTTTACTAACCTCAGCGTGAGGACTGCACAACGTTCACTGCATGATACCGGAACGGCTTCAACCTTTTCTAGACGTGCCTTATATGTCAGAATTTGCCCGTCAAAAAAGTGTTCTTAACTTCTAGGTTGCGTTTTACGTCGCATTAGTGCGCGTCTAGTGTTCTGTACAATTTATGCACTACTGAGGCTAGTGTCTTTCATTATCTGTTTGTCTTTGCGTTTGATGTCTAAAATTTATTTGTTCTGTTTATCGGTTTCTGGTCGTCTAATGCTAGATTTGTGCACCATGACTGACCCTCTATAATTGACAAATAAGTCAGTTATACCAGTATACACTACAGATCAGTTTTCGATATGTAATACTCGTTACAGGTTTATATTGGGAATGACGTGTTACTTCTCACGTTACTGAAACTAAATTTATGAACATAAAATTATTTTCATGACTTTCTCTAGAGAAATCTCTTTAATCATTTGAGGGGATAGGGTATATAAACGATCTTGCTTACCTTGAATTAAGAAAAAAAACACATAATTTTTCCAGGCCACTAGCTGCATATTCAGGATTCCGGACACCGAAGCTTAATTTACTGATATCTAATTATATTCACAGTGTCCACAGGAAATTATTAAGTAAATCTATTTCATCACTCAGCGGGCGAAAGGGAATGTAAATATCTTATTTACCCAAGAATATGAAAAAAAAAATTCAGGTAGTCTCTTCTGACGAAACTACCGCGGGTTATTAACGTAGGATTACTTATCGTTGCTTACCTGTTTTGTATGTATAGATGTTTGTATGTGTTATGTATATAGGTATCTATATGTATATATATATATATATATATATATATATATATATATATATATATATATATATATTATATATATATATATGTGTGTGTGTGTGTGTGTATATACATATATATATATATATATATATATATATATATATATATATAATAAATACGACGATCAATGTATACAATTGATGCAAAAAAAAACAAAAAAATATATTTATAAAAAAATCGTAAGAGATATTTTTATAGACAAAATTATGTAGAAGAAAATATTCAAATTAAATCTAATAGGACATACTAAAGAATATAGTACAGTTAATATAGTACAGTTTGAGGAACATATCTTTTACTGTATTTTAATATTTTTTTTTGTTAATGTTCAATCTTCTGCAGCATTAGCAAGGGAAAAAATATTTTTTTCTATTTCATTGTTATGGACATGACGATAAATTTATTTAAAGTACCAGAAAAAGAAATCACGTGATCAGCATTTAATAAATTAAATTCTAAAATTTAAACTTCAAAAACTCACCAAAAATCAGAAAATGGAGGTAAAGATTCGAAAAAGATTTCATTTTAAAGGAAATTTTATGATCTTTCTCGTGATATAAATTTCATAACCTTCAAATTATTATTTTAAATGAAAACTCAAAAAGTTACTAAAACAGATTAAAAATTTAATTTTAAAAAATCTAAGAAGAATTTTTCAAAAGTCTTTCTTAGTGCACCCCTACACTATAAGAAGAATCGTCATGCAAAGTTTAATCCCTTTAGGTCCAGCGGTTTGGTCTGTGCGTTGTATGTCAGTCAGTCAGTCAGTTACGGAACTGTTTTATATATATATATATATATATATATATATATATATATATAAAATTTTTTACACATCTTGGTATTTTTCTGTTTAACTGTTTACTGCTTGCCCAAGCGATACAGACTGAGGTTGGCGCGCTGCCAAAATTATAACTCGCGACTTAGGACATCTGAAATTTTGATTTCCGGAGGGCCGTTATAGAGAAACGTAATCCTACGTTAAAAAGAAACAACAATTTTCCCAGGCTGACTACAAAAGCTGTCAAGGAATCCAGAAATGAAATACCGTATTGTTCATGCACTAACTCTTGTTATTTGTTATTTAAATTGAGATGCAAAGATTAATTCTCGATGAAGAATTACAAATTTAATTCAATTGAAAAGTTCCCTTTCATATTTTGTATTTATATGTAACCGCCCATGCGTGTGCATGCACCATTTAAAATCTTATGTCAAACCCTCTGTTCATGGTCAAGCCTTGTAAGTCCGATCGGCGCCGGACGTCCTAGGCTATCACTAAAGGCGCCAGATAAGGAGAAAAACTGTCATCGATAGAAAAAGGTCCTCCAAAGAAATAAAAGTACGATAAATTCGTTCTGAAGAAGAATTAGGTTATCTGAATATTTTTTAAATAAAATACTTCCGCAGTATGGAAAATGTTTTTTTTTTTTGCCGCATCGGATTCCTAACTTGAGTTAAGATTGGATTTGTAAAATTCTGTCGCTCGAAGAATCGGAGAAGAAAAAGAATTTTTTTTCTACATGTGTAAAAGGCGAAGATAGTGGCCAGATAGTGTATATATTGTGCTGAGTCCATATTCTTTGGTAGGGGTTCAATCCTGAAAGGTCTAAATTCCTACTGTAAGATATCGTCGGGTGGTAGCGTAAAGACAGACTGACGACAGTCTAGTGAAAACTAAATAATGAAATTTAGTTACAATGAGTCATTTATGATGAAACACTTAAGAAATAATTGGTCATTATGCACTCTACTACGACGTACGAACTGACAAAGTTCCGATTAAAGTCACACAGTTGTGAACAGACAAAGTTCCGACGGTATTTACACAGTCGTAAGCTGATAAGTTCCGATGCAAACCGAGTTCGTGGTACAAGTATTCGCTTTCCGATACGACAGCTTAATAGGCTTCACCAAAGTACTTCTGCTGAAAGTCACGTCGACGGGGTGTCGAATAATATGGGTCAGATCCTTCCAGGATCTAGGAGAATCAAGCTAACTCCAGTTGCAATATACTTCGTCTGGAAGTAAGTCGACAGGGTGTCGAATAATATTTTTCCGATCACTCAGGATCTAAGAGAATTCGTTATCTCTTAATAAATCGACCTAACCTTAGGTGCGATTCAGAACGATGATCTAAGAACGGCTCTAAGATTAAGTTCTGTCCGTCCGTTCTCACCTGTTTCCGACTGCATTCTTATGACTGCTGGACCACGGGAAATCGGGAATTTTTAGGAGAGGTTTTATTAATTGGGAGAATCAATTTGATTCTTCACACCATGAACCCATAGCTGTAGGAGGAGTTAGAATGTTTTCAGGATGTTGTGGGAAAATTCAGAGACGTCAGAGTTGTGTTATTAAAAATTTCTTCAACCACCGAGGCAATTATGCAAAAAATGACATCAAACCTGGAAAAAAAAGCATCACTTCCAAATTCTATAAGAAGAGGTCCGATGTAGTCAAGTTGTAGCGCGTTGGGCTTCGGACTACGGGTGCTCAGTTTGAATCACGACGGCTTGCACGATTAATTTATGGGAACCCTCATTAATCAGGGGGAGGAGCAGAACTAATAATCGCTTTTCAAATGTAGTGTCAGGATTCCAGACTGACTGGCGCTATGGGTCTTCCGCAGCCTTTGTTAACCTTGTCCTTTGTCTCGCTCGCTTCTGTCCGTCCGTTCTCACCTACTTCCGATTGAATTCCTGTGACTGCTGGACCACGGGAAATCGGGATATTTTAGGAGAGGTTTTATTAATTGGGAGAATCAATTTGATTCTTCACACTATGTCAAGCCCTCTGTGTGATGAATTGGAAGCATTAAAATGTCGTCAAGACAAGTGGTTTCTGAGTTGGAAAAAATAATCCCATTTGAATATCCCATTAATTGACAATCATTTTATTCTATTTACTTTTATCCTATACACAATTATTTAGTTCAAAGATAGTAAAAATAATCCCATTTGAATATTCCATTAATTGACAATCATTTTATTCTATTTACTTTTATCCTGTACACAATATTTAGTTCAAAGATAGTAAAAAATTTTCCTCAATTGTCTGAAAAATAAAAAAAAATGACATGGAAAAATTAATTAAGAAAATACATCACGGCAAAGAGTAATTATCAACAAAGAGTACTTTTGGCAAAACTTTTTGCCCAATTGTCACCGTTAAAAATACTCATTTGACTGTTCTTGAATTGAAATTCTGCCAAATTACTCCTTTGAGTATTTTGACAGTATTTTAGTATTTTTAAATATTTCGCGGCTTATAGCCACATAACCACGGTAGCACCACTTTTCTGAATATAAAACAGTTTTGCTTTAACTTTAAAGTTCCTTTTTGGGATGACAGATGACAGCAATGAAATTTTAAATAAACTCATCCTTCAACTTCTCGATGTTTCGACGACTTTTCGAAATATGGCTGAAAATAGCTGCTCAAAATAAAGTTGATTAATATTTTTTTTTCTATTTACAGAGTGCGGCAATATGGACTCCCTCATTTCTGAAGGAAAAGTTTCACTGGAAAGAGACGGGGGGGGGGGGGGGGGGGGGGGCGGTAGGTGGCTACATTTCCGGCAGATTATCTAGTTGTCAGTGGACACCATGAGTTGGTCCGGTGACCATCGCAGTTTCTTTATCAAGGCGTTCTTTAAAAACTTTCAGTTGGTCTCTTCTAACGAAACTACCGCGGGTTATTAACGTAGGATTACGTATCGTTGCTTATCTCTTTTGCATGTATATATGTGTGTATGTGTTATGTATATATGTATCTATATATATGTACGTATGTATATACATATAGTCAAAATTTTGACACATTTTGGTACTTTTCTGTTTAACTGTTTACTGCTTGTCCAAGCGATACAGAATGGGTTTGTTCCGCTGCCAAAATTATAACTCGCGAGGTACGGACGGATGGTTTTAGCGTCTGAAATTTTGCTTTCCAGAGGACCGTTATGGAAGAACGTAATCTTACGTTAAAGCAGCGATTCTGTAACCGCGACACAGAGGGCGTTTAAGACGTGCTTCGGGCTCTATGCAACTGATGCCGAACCTAATGGAAAAACAATCCTGCGATGGGTTTCAAACGTGACAGCAAATAGGTTTGCATTACCAGGGAAACAAAAGGGTCATACTCAGAACATTAGAACACCTGAAAATGTGCAACTAATCCGTATATCCTTTATTAACGAGATCATTATTAACAGAAATGACCAACAGACAGGTGGAAAACTTGACAGAACGGCTTCGGTAGTGCGTCGCCAATAACGGGAGCCACATGAGTGATGTTATTTTCAAAACCTAGTGGAATAATTACAAGATAAAAAGAACTTTTTATATACCATGTTTTTAAATTTTCTATTAAATCATATAAACTTGACAATTCTATGTACTAATAAATACTTTTTAAATTTTTTTTTGATGAATTATCCCATCAACTTGAAAGAAAATGAAGTTAATTGGAAGTTAACTTCCACATGACTTTTCGTTCCCGTTCCGGCCAATAGATGGCTGCACCAGTCTACAAAACAAAATTAACTGAAATAAACTGAAAATTAATTTAATTCTGCTTAAAGATGACTAAAAGTATTAAAAAAATGCATTGTCATCGTGTTCTGAGCTATTCTAAAAGTTTCAAATGTCTATCTAGTCAGGAAGTTAGTTAACAATCGATTGCAAGATTTGTACTTGACAAATACACAAACACACAAACAAGAAAGCAAGTTAATAAAAACTAGATTGTTGGTATTTTTCGAAAATGTAAAGCTTTTTACTGTAAATTGTTTCGTTCTTCCTTTATGACCCTTTGAAATGTGGGAGTTCATTCAGCCGCAACCTATACTACTGTTCCTGCTTTTATCCTTTTTTTTGGGGGGGGGGAGGGGGGAGGGCGATTTCTTGCCAAATCTATCGACCATCGAACTTTGTTATTAATTTTAGGAAGCTAAATCGCCCGTTGGCGTAGTGGTTAAAAGCTTCAAGCTGCCACAACACAGGTCCAGGGCTCGACCCTGTCACTGGGAAAGGTCGATTCAGGATTTCATCTCTTGAGTGGGTCGATAAAATGAGGACCAAGCATGCTTGGGAACTAACTCTATGAGGATCCCGCGTCCGGTTGACCACCTGACCGAGACATATGCTGTATGGCACCCCAAGCCCACGGTCAAGAAACCGGAGATGGGCACCACCGGCCTTGATCCACATTGGGACTGTTGTGCCATGAGTTTAGTTTAGTTTTAATTTTAGGAAGCTAAATAAATGCCATCCTATCTCTGGATTTTTTTCCCCAAACATTTCTGCAAACCTAAAAAACTGTCAAATGCTCGAGTCGAGGCTGCAAATTTGGCAACTCCTGTCCTACTAACAAAGCTTCTTTCATTGTGTTTAGACATTTCCATTCATAGTCAATAGCCCGTTGTAGTCTAGTGGTTGCGCGTTGGGCTTTGGACTGGGGGTGCTCAGTTCGAAAACTGACCGACATTCAATACCTTCGTGTCTAGACCGGATAGGGGCACGTTAAATCCGTAGACTACAAAGTCCTCCTCTAAGATCACAGAGGGTGGGAAGACGCAAGCCCTCGAGATGTCGCCATATATATATATATATATATATATATATATATATATATATATATATATATATATATATATATGTGTGTGTGTGTGTGTGTGTGTGGTGCCCCATATAAAGGGCTTAAGTCAAAAACAGTGATTTAAATATACCAAGTTATTGGCTTTTATACCAATCGCAGAAATATAATTTTGACTTGACTCTTTTGCACAAATAAATGCACTTTTTTATGCAAAATTGATACTTAAGCCATTTACAAAAGTAAAAATATTTTTTTTTTATCAATACTAACAAATATCTAAAAATCCCTTTTTTTGACTTAAGCCCTTTATATATATATATATATATATATATACACTGCTGGCCACTGTAAATGCAACACCCTGAAGGAAACATGCAAATAACATGAAATTTACAACATGCTTTAGCGGAGGTGAGATATGCAAATGATTAGAATTTCAGCGCAGACGCACATCACTTGCGCCTGTGGCGCCACTTCAAAGCGCTATTTAAGGCTTGGAGATTTCGACGATTTCAAGTTCGGCAATTGTGTTTTTCTTGTGGTTTTTTCAAAAAAAAAAACGATCAATTATGCCTTGTCGAAAACAGCGATCATCTTTTGATCAAGTATCCGAGTTCGACAGAGGAAGGATAGTGGCCTACCGAGATTGTGGATTATCTTTCAGGGAAATCAGTAGTCGTGTTGGACGAAACCAAACAACTGTAATGCGGATATGTGATCGTTGGATGCAGGAGGGTACGACGGACCGGCGTATTCGATCGCATCCACCTCAGCGCACCACTTCACGTGATGACAGGAAAATTGTGCGCATGGCAGTGACGGATCGCTCAGTCACATCACGAACCATAGCACAGCACATGCAGTCTGTAACGCATCATCCAGTGTCTGCGCATACCATTCGACGCCGTTTACAGCAGAGTGGTCTGTCCGCAACACGTCCATTGCTTTGTCTACCCTTGATGCAAAACCACAGACATCTCCGCCGCCAATGGTGCGATAACAGAAGGATATGGACGGCAGAATGGAATGAAATTGTCTTTACTGACGAGTCACGCTTCTGTCTGCAACACCACGATGGTCGCATTCGAGTCTGGAGACACCGTGAAGAGAGGATGCTGAACAGCTGCGTTATGCACCGCCACACTGGTCCTGCACCGGGTATTATGGGATGGGGCGGTATTGGATATCACTCTCGCACACCTCTAGTATGCATTGCCGGTACTTTAAACAGCCAGCGCTACATCTCCGAGGTGTTGGAGCCAGTTGTCCTTCCTTACCTTCAGGGCTTGCCCACAGCCATATTTCACCAGGATAATGCGCGACCACACGTCGCACGCATTGTCCAACGGTTCTTCGTCAATCGCCAAATTGAATTGCTTCCCTGTCCGCCTCGCTCTCCGGATCTTTCGCCGATAGAAAACATGTGGTCCATGGTTGTTCTTCGATTGACCCAGATTCCATCCCCAGCTGCCGCAGCAGATCAACTTTGGCAACGTGTGGAAGCTGCTTGGTCTGCTGTACCCCAAGAACTCATCCAAAGTCTCTTTGAATCAATGCCGAGGTGTGTCGCAGCGGTGATCTCCAACAATGGCGGCTACTCTGGCTACTGATTTTGGCAGGAACCACACTTCACAGAAGTCTATAATTTAATCATTTGATACTTGGTCAACATGTTATCTACAAAATAAATTTTGTTGTGATATCTCTTGTCTTTCTTGGTGTTGCAATTTGGGTGGCCAGCAGTGTATATATATATATATATATATATATATATATATATATATATATATATATATATATATATATATATGGTGGAATCAAGGGATCGTGTTGGTTCATCTGTACTGTGCCCCCATCGAAAGAAACCAACAATTCTCTCAGATAAAGTGCGAAAGTCTCCATTGACAAATACCCCGTATTGGCAAACATAGTCTGTAAGGTTGCAGATGTGATGGTACTGTGCGCTGGTTCTATTGCACTACAGATACCAAACTCACAGTTTTACTTCTTTTAACGTATTCATCAACACTGATTCTTTGAACTGTGCGCAAGCCTTTACGTGATTTCCGTGATTTTCAAGGAAGAAAACAAGCTATTACGCTAAGTGATATAAAACCTTTAAGGTTAAAAAACACGTCAGGGCATTAGTTTCAAATCCAGAATTTTTTTCGACTCTTTTCCCTTACTTTGTTTCTCGTTAACCCACATCTTCGCCACCCTCTCTTTTGATTACATTTACCTTTGATTTTGGGCCATCAGCAGGTTCCAGAAGTTTATCCTCCATTTGTTTTTCATCCGATTTACTCGAAATAAACAATAAATAGCAGAGAAATATTTCGGAGCAAAAGTAATCAAAGATCAGATTCAACACAAACACTGGAACATAATTCTTTTTTTTCTTTCTTGAAAATGGAGCTTTTCACTTCGATAAAAGAAGCTATTGAATCAGGAGGTAAGTTAACATTATTTATTTATTTATTTATTTCGAAACTAATTAGTGCCTAACGGAAAAAGACTGGAAAGCCAAGCAAGTGTATTTGACACAACTTACATTTATATGTATGAAGGTGAAATACAAACTATGCTAATACGATGTAAAATAATACGATGTAAGTACTTACATTGTTGATACACTTAATTAAATGTAGAGTTAAAGTTGAATACAGAGTCAGTCTTCACATCTTAATGAAGGCGCGTAATGTATTGAGTAGCGGTCCTTAACCTTTTAAGAGACTCAAAACATATATATATATATATATATATACTAGCTGTACCCGTCCCGGCGTTGCTCGGGTAATGTAATTACCAATTTTTTAGTAGCCTTAACTCTTTGTTAATGGGCGTCGCTGTCATCCTTTTCCTCACCACGATACATTATTTTATCCATATAAATTTAATCCTTTCTGGCACATTTTGGCAAAATTTTTGACATAGGATTACTTAAAACTTTCCACAACAATCAGCGAGACGAAAAACGTATTAAGATGTTTATTGTGCTGAAATTCTTTGAAATCTTCATAGATATTTTCCACAAACACACCACAAATTATATGATATTAACTAAGTGTTGGCCAAAAAAATTACGGCATTACTAAATGCGATTTTTTAATCGATTATCACTGCAATAATAATCGATTTCCTTTAACCACCCAATCCCTCATAGAAAACAAACGCCCCAACACATCACGTGCTTGACGTCGAAAAAGACACGGCTATTTTCCCCCGCTTTACCTTCGTCCGGAAATGAAGAACGAAATCTCCAAAATGAGATTTCTTGCAAGAGTTTCCGAATCATAAAATAAATTATTAAAAAATAACTACAATTTGTAAATTAATTTTGGTTCTGGCTTTCGAAACTGTGATGTCAAGGGTCTCTGAGATAAAAATTTCGTAAAAATGTAACAACTTTGACGTATCGATTCGACAATTTGGAAAAAAGGGTCGCGGACAAAATCGCGTTTTTTTCCGAAAAACGGGTGCGTACAGTCGATCGAAAAAAAATCACAATTAATCGATAAATTAAGACAGACAATTTTAATTGTGATTTCCGTATAGTGTCATCTTTCCCGTATAGGCTCGTCTGAAAAAAAAAATTCTTGGACGGATACGTTAGGATTTACGGAGCTTTTACTCGTCCGGGAGCTCCAAATCGCGACTAAATATTTGATTACGGAAAATCTAATTAAAAAATCGAAAAAAGGGCTTCGAGGTGTATAATATGACCTCGGGGGGCATCTTCGTGTCGAATCTCAAGACTGTCCGACCTGCCGTCTTTGCGCCGTGCCGCGAGCAGACAAAAATTCGGTCACACACACACAGACTTTGCCTTTTATATATAAAGATAATCTATATATATAAAGCAGTTCCGTAACTGACTGACTCACTGACATACTCACAGACCAAACCGCTGAACCTAAAAAGCTGAAATTTTGCATGTCGATTCTTCTTATAGTGTAGGGATGCACTAAGAAAGATTTTTTTAAATTAAATCTGTTTTAGTAAGTTGTTTAAGTTTGCATTTAAAATAATAATTTGAGGGTTATAAAATTTATATCATGAGAAAGATCATAAAAATTCCTTTAAAATGAGATCTTTTTCGAATCTTTACCTCCATTTTCTGATTTTTGGTGAATTTTTAAAGATTAATTTTTAGAATTTAATTTATTAAATGCTGATCACGTGATTTCTTTTTCTGGTACTTTCAATAAATTTATCGTCACGTGCGTAACAACTAAATAGACAAAAAAAATATTTTTTTCTCTTTCTAATGCAGCAGACGATTGGATATTATCCAAAAAAAATGCATATCCCTTACGATTTTTTTATAAATATATATATATAGATAGATATATATTTTACATCAATTGTATACATTGATCATCGCATTTATTATAAATATATATATTTATTTTTTGGCATAAATTGCATACGTTGACCGTTGTATTTAATTTGAATGTACTCCGTAGCGAAGCGCGGGTTTTCAGCTAGTATATATATAAAACAGTTCCGTAACTGACTGACTGACTGACATACAACGCACAGACCAAACCGCTGGACCTAAAGGGATTAAATTTTGCATGGCGATTCTTCTTATAGTGTAGGGGTGCACTAAGAAAGATTTTTGAAAAATTCTTCTTAGATTTTTTTAAATTAAATTTTTAAGCTGTTTTAGTAACTTTTTCGAGTTTTCATTTAAAATAATAATTTGAGGGTTATGAAATTTATATCACGAGAAAGATCATAAAATGTCCTTTAAAATGAAATCTTTTTCGAATCTTTACCTCCATTTTTTTGATTTTTGGTGAATTTTTGAAGTTTAAATTTTAGAATTTAATTTATTAAATGCTGATCACGTGATTTCTTTTTCTGGTACTTTAAATAAATTTATCGTCATGTCCATAACAATGAAATAGAAAAAAATATTTTTTCCCTTGCTAATGCGGCAGACGATTGGACATAACGAAAAAAAAATATTAAAATACAGTAAAAGATATGTTCCTCAAACTGTACTATTTTAACTGTACTATATTCTTTAGTATGTCCTATTAGATTTAATTTGAATATTTTCTTCTACATTATTTTGTCTATAAAAATATCTCTTACGATTTTTTTATAAATATGTTTTTTTGTTTTTTTTACATCAATTGTATACATTGATCGTCGTATTTATTATATATATATATATATATATATATATAGTTTTTTTTGGCATTAATAGAATACATTGACCGTTGTATTTAATTTGAATGTACTCCGTAGCTAAGTGCGGGTTTTCAGCTAGTATATATATACATATAGATACATATATACATAACACATACAAACATCTATACATACAAAACAGGTAAGCAACGATAAGTAATCCTACGTTAACAACCCGCGGTAGTTTCGTCAGAATGTTGTTTTCGTTAATATTTGTTTTTCGTTAATGAGACTACCTAAATTTTTTTTTCCTATTCTGGGGTAAATAAGATATTTACATTCCCTTCCGCCCACTGAGTGATTAAATAGATTTACTTAATAATTTCCTGTGGACACTGTGAATATAATTAGATATCAGTAAATTAAGCTTCGGTGTCCCGGAATCCTGAATATGCAGATAGTGGCCTGGAAAAATTATGTTTTTTTTTTCTTAATTCAAGGTAAGCAAGATCGTTTATATACCCTATCCCCTCAAATGATTAAAGAGATTTACTTAATAACCTCTAGAGAAAGTCATGAAAATAATTTTATGTTCATAAATTTAGTTTCAGTAACGTGAGAAGTAACACGTCATTCCCAATATAAACCTGTAACGAGTATTACATATCGAAAACTGATCTGTTGTGTGTTACTGGGATAACTGACTTATTTGTCAATTATAGACGGGCAGTCATGGTGCACAAATCTAGCATTAGACGATCAGAAACCGATAAACAGAACAAATAAATTTTAGACATCAAACGCAAAGACAAACAGATAATGAAAGACACTAGCCTCAGTAGTGCATAAATTGTACAGAACACTAGACGTGCACTAATGGCGACGTAAAACGCAACCTAGACGTTAAGAACACTTTTTTGACGGGCAAATTCTGACATATAAGGCACGTCTAGAAAAGGTTGAAGCCGTTCCGGTATCATGCAGTAAACGTTGTGCAGTCGTCACACTGATGTTAGTAAAGGCCCCCCAGCCTTGAACTGGGATGTTATTTGGGTCAATAGCGCCCTTTACACGTACGCTCTTTCCCGCGTGAAACCACAATCCCGCGCGATTCAGTGCACGTGTGAATAAAACAGTTCGGTAACTGATATATATATAAAACAGTTCGGTAACTGACTGACTCACTGGCATACAACGCACAGACCAAACCGCTGGACCTAAAGGGCTGAAATTTTGCATGTCGATTCTTCTTATAGTGTAGGGGTGCACTAAGAAAGATTTTTGAAAAATTCTTCTTAGATTTTTTAAAATTAAATTTTTAAGCTGTTTTGTAACTTTTTTGAGTTTTCATTTAAAATAATAAATTGAGAGTTATAAAATTTATATCACGAGAAAGATCCTTAAAATTCCTTTAAAATGAGATCTTTTTTTAATCTTTACCTCCCTTTTCTGATTTCTGATGAATTTTTAAAGATTAATTTTTAGAATTTAATTTATTAAATGCTGATCACGTGATTTCTTTTTCTGGTACTTTAAATAAATTTATCGTCACGTCCATAACAACTAAATAGACAAAAAGAATATATTTTTTTCTTGCTAATGCGGCAGACGATTGGACATTATCCAAAAAAGTATTAAAATACAACAAAAGATATTATGTTCTACAAACTGTACAATATTAACTGTACTATATTCTTTAGTATGTCCCATTACATTTAATTTGAATATTTTCTTCTGCATTAATTTGTCTATAAAAACAACCCTTGCGATTTTTTTATAAATATATTTTGTTTTTTTTTACATCAATTGTATACATTGATCGTCGTACTTATTATATATATATATATATATATATATATATATATATATATATATATATATATATATATATATAATGTGTGTGTGTGTGTGAGTGTAAGTAAGTAAGTAAGTAAGTAATAATAACTCCCCACCAATATTAATTATCGTACATTAATATTGCGACGACAGTTTTATTTCTATTCCATTGATTTTCTACTTTTAATATTGTCTTTCCTGTTATATAACTAAGTTCCGTTTTCTTTGGATGACACCCAGCTGTCGCTAAACATATAGGTATTACTCCACAGATATCACTCGTGAAATGGACTTGCGCGGAAATTCTAATTGCATCACTATCTCGGAGATGTTATGTCCCATCTTTCGGGCACTGACTATAACACCATGTTCAAATTCACATAATTACAAGATAAAAAGATCTTTTTATACACCATGTTTTTAAATTTTCTGTTGAATCATATAAACTTGCAATTCTATGTATTAATAAATACTTTTTAAAATTTTTTTTGATGAATTATCCCATCAACTTGAAAGAAAATGAAGTTAATTGGAAGTTGCGTTTAACTATTCGTTCCCGTTCCGGCCAATAGATGGCTGCACCAGTCTACAAAACAAAATTAACTGAAAATAACTGAAAATGAATTTAATTCTGCTTAAAGATAGCTAAAAGTATTTAAAAAATGCATTTTCATCGTGTTCTGTGCTATTCTAAAAGTTTCATATGTCTAGCTAGTCGGGAAGTTAGTTAAAAATCGATTGCAAGATTTGTACTTGACAAACACACACACACAAACACACAAACACGAAAACTCGGAGAAATATTTGTTAAGCAGAAATTATTTTTCAAATTGTAATGATTTTGTAGTGCTTACGTCTCTCAAAGTTCAGCAGAAAAACCGTTGAATAGATAATTTCGTATAATGGTATTTCCTTTTTACGACTTATAAAACGCCCGTTATTATATATACATCAGAACCCGTTTTTCCTTCATTTTTCCTGTTAATTTGGTGATTGTTGTTTCATTTTGATATGCGTTCTGTGATTTTCGATTATTTTTAATTTGCTGATCTTAGAGGTAGATAATTATGAGACATGATTCCACTTGCTTCAGTAGTGATACATTTGATTCTCTAATCTTAGTTACCTTTTAACGGTAAATAAAACCTCAACAATTGTCCATTTAGAAGAGAGAAAAGAAGTTAATAGATAATGTGCCAAAAATTTTAAAAATTGAAGTATTATGCTCCAAATTACATTAAATTCATATCTTAACGAAACTCTGCAAACTTTTACAAACGGCACGTAAAGTAAACAGCAGCACACTAATTGCTCATTTTGAAAAGAGAAAAGGAGTCAATAGATAACGTGCCAAACTTGTTAAAACAACAAATATGCTCAAAATTAAATTAAATTCATAACATAACTTAACGAAACTCTACATATTTTTCCAAATCACACCTATAGTAAACAACAGCACACACTGAAACAATAGCTCACAAATTGCTCGTTTCCCAAAATAAAAAGGAGTTAATAGCTTACGTATCAAAATTATTAAAACAAAAAGTATCACGCTGAAAATTACATTAAATTCCTAACATTAAGTAATAAAACTTTACAAACTTTTTCAAGCAATAGCTCACAAAATTGCACATTTTGCAAAGAAAAAAGGAGTTAATAGTTTAATCGCCAAAATTATTAAAACAATAAACATGCTCAAAATTACATTAAATTCATAACATAACGTAATGAAACCCTACAAACTCTTACAAACTTCACCTAAAGTAAACAATAACTCATAAATTGCTCATCTTAAAAAGAAAAGTGGAGTTAATAGATTAAATCAACAAATACACTCTTGTTGACAAACAAAAAAAAAACGACGAACCACGAAGGAGTTATCCGAATGGAACGAAAATCGATAGATGTGATGTATAGAAAAACGAATGATTACAATTTGAGAAAATTGGATGATTTATTCAAGAGAAAGTGCTTCACAAAGTGAAAAAGTCAATAACGCGTTGGTCCACCCCTAGCCCTTATGCAAGCAGTTATTCGGCTTGGCATTGATTGATAGAGGTGGCGGATGTCCTCCTGCGGGATATTATGCCAAATTCTGTCCAATTGGGTCTTTTGATCGTCAAAATTCCGAGCTGGTTGGAGGGACCTGCCCACGTTACTCCAAACGTGCTCAATGGGGGAGAGATCCGGCGATCTTGCTGGCCAAGGTAGCGTTGAGCAAGCACGAAGACAAGCAGTAGAAACTCTCGCCGTGTGAGGGCGGGCATTATCTTGCTGAAATGTAAGCCCAGGATGGCGTGAAATGAAGGGCAACACAACGGGCGTAGAATATCGTCGAAGTACCGTTGTTCTGTAAGTGTGCCGTAGATGGCAATCAAAGGGGTCCTGCTATGAAATGAAATGGCACCCCAAACTTCCACAACTGGTTGTCGGCCCTTATGGCGGAAGACACTTAGGTTGGTATCCCACCGCTGTCCGGGGAGTTTCCAGATACATATTCGCTGGTCATCGGGGCTCAATTCGAAGTGGGACTCTTCACCGAAGACAATTCTACTCCAGTCAGTGACATTCCAGATCGAATGTTCCCGACACCACTGCAAACGGGCTTGTCGGTGTACAGAGGTCAATAGTAGTCGGCGCAAGGGGCGCCGTAAGCTCAACTCCCTTTCCCTGAGCCACCTATGAATGGTCCTTGCGGTCACTGAAGCACCAGTTGCACGTACGATCGATGATAATGATGAATCTGGGGCTGAGAGTGCCGCTCTGACGATTGATCGGTCCTCACGTTCTGTCGTTTTTATAGGCCGACCGCTTCTTGACGCTGTGTTCGGACATGGTTCACCCATTCCTGCCAACATTTTCTAATTGTAGCATCGCTCCTATTCAAATGTCGAGCGATTCGCCGATTAAACCAATCGGCTTCTTTGAGCCCAACTACACGTCCTCTCTCAAATGCTGACATCTGCGCATATTGCTCGCGCACCTGTATGCGAGGCATAGTTACTGTCTACCTGAGTACACGGAATGAAATTCGAAAAGAATTTATGACATGGAACCGAAATGTCTCCTCTTTAATATCCTGCCAGTTGAGCAGTTAAGATGCGCTGCAGCGTCATATGTTCATTCATTGGCCGCGAAACTTTAAAATTTTGCATTTTCCGTCAGTTTGAGTCCAATTTGCATTACGTCTTCTGGTGCGTCTTTCTTTTTTTTTTTGTCTAAGAGTGTATTATGCTGAAAACTAAATTAATTCCATAACATAACGTAACGAAACTTCACAAACTTTTACAAACAAGACCTTTCATAAACATTGTTCATTTAGAAGAGAGTAAAGAAGTTAATAGATAATGTGCCAAAAATTTTAAAACTACAAGTATTATGCTCCGAATTACGTTACATTTATATCTTAACGAAACTGTGCAAACTTTTACAAACGGTACATAAAGTAAACAGCAGCACAGGAATTGCTCATTTCGAAAAGAGAAAAGGAGTTAATAGATAACGTTCCAAACTTGGTATAACATCAAATATTATGGTCAAAATTAAATTAAATTCATAACATAACTTAATGAAACTTTACAAACTTTTACAAACTAGACCTTACATAAACAATAGCTCACAAATTGCTCATTTCGGAAGAAAAAAGGAATTAATAGATAACGTGCCAAACTTATTAAAACAACAAATATTATGCTCAAAATTAATTTAAATTCATAACATAACATAACGAAACTCTACAATTTTCTACAAACTGCAACTAAAGTAAACAAAAAGTCACAAATTGCTTAGTTCGAAAAGAGAAAAGGAGTTAATAGTTTACTTGCTAAAATAATTAAAACAATAAATATGCTCAAAATTATATTAAATTTATGAAACTCATAATTTGCATTGTTTGAAAATGTATGAAAAAAATAAAAATAATTTGCTAAGAAAAAGAAACTTGACTCAGAAGAAATTCCCTTACTTCGCATTCCATATATATATATATATATATATATATATATGTATATATATATATACCGGGTGGTCAAAAAGTCCGTTTAAAAATTCATAAAAACCGGAAAAATAACCAAAATTAAAAAACGTTTGCAGGGTTAGAATCGCTAGGTCACCGGATTTTTTTTAAGACAGGAAAAATAAATAACTCAAAAAACAGCCGACAGGTTGCGCTGACGTATACAAGTCAACAGGTGTATCATCCCGGGTGTATCTATCTTGTCCATCCAATCTTTTGGAACTGAAAGATGCGATCCGCCGACAGGTGTCATGTATATATTCGGACTTGCTGCACTCTGCCGTTGCTGGATTTGTGACTCGCCTGCAATGTATTATCCCCTGTGTTGTGGGTCATGTGGAACACCTACTGCTGTAATAAACGATTTATAAGCATTCTTTTCGTTATTTGCGTATCTTTTTTTTTTACTTGTGTACGTCAGCGCCACCTGTTGGCTGTTTGAGTTATTTTTTTTCCTGTCTTAAAAAATACCGTGACCTAGTGATGCTAACCCTGCAAACGTTTTTTTATTTTGATTTCTTTTCCGGTTTTTATGAATTTTTAAAGTTTTTACGGACTTTTTGCCCACCCGGTATATATGTATATATATATATACTATACTATACTATACTATACCGATCTGGAACCCATGTATCTGGAAACGAAGTATCTGGACATCCATGCAAATGACGGTATCTGCGGTCCTGATATACGTCACGCCCTCCGCCACGAGAGGCTGTAATTGCCTCTCGTTGAGGCTCTACCAACTATTGAATAGGAATAAATTTTATTTTTCTTTTCTATCACAGATGTCCAAATACTTATTGGTAGATAGTGTATGCACACACTCGATTCTCTTTTTGCACGGTTTTGAAATAACATGGTCCAAGAAAAAAAAAAACCTATTATTTTTTACACTGTTTTTCTTTTGCTTTAACACGGTTTAAAAATCTAAAAGTAAAAAAAAAAATTTTCAGTGTAATGTTATCAGAGAGTATTTTGGAGAATGCAGATGTTTCCACGTCAGTTTATAGCAGTGGTTCCACTCGCTGCAAGTACCATTCTAGAAGGCCGCCGAATAGCCCATAAACTTTGAAATCATTTTCTTACAAATGATTTCAATGTTGAGCGAACTCTACAATTCAAACGTGGTTTAAAAATCATCATGTCCCGTTATGAAGAATCATTTAAAGCAGCGGTTCTCAACCTGGAGGGCGCGCCCCCCAGGGGAGGCGTAGAAGAATTTCAAGGGAGGCGTAAGTTTGAAAAAAAAAATAATAAGTAAAACTAACTGTAATTTACTGTACTCAATTTTGCGGTCGCAATGTAATCGTAACGTATTTTAAACATACGAACACGACCACAATAATTGTTGCACACGATAATTGTCGTAGCTACAATGTTCAGAAAAACTTTCTGAAGACTTATGATGCAGTTAAGGATTTCACAAAAAAGATAACTCTTTGCCAATGTCGTCTTCAGAGTTCAGAGCCAAACTTTTCCTCCTTTCCAACATTGAACGACTTGATAGAAAAAATCTCCCATTGCTACAGATAAATGTTTCAAAATCCGCTTCAGTTTCAAAATCCGCTTGTACTACTTGTATTGACCACATATGGTGGTGGTGGGGAAGGCGTGACCTCACATCAGCTTTCAAAGGGGGGGCACAGAGCCTGAAAGGTTGAGAACCCCTGATATAAAGGACTAACAAAAGTAAAATCACAGATATCACTGATAACCGATTTCGTATTCATACCAGGGAAACAAACACAATATGTTAATTTTATGCAAGATACACTTCCAGATATACCGCCAATTACTATTTCTAGTGACGAGAGGGATTTTTAAGCAGAAAACGGACTCGTTTATTGTCTAGTAGTGACACTGAATGACTGAATGATTATGTTATATGTATGTATATTTAATAAAAAAATAAAATAAATTTATTTTTAACCATTTGAAACTGTCGCTCTTTTTGATTTAAAAAAATATTCCGCTTAAACATAATTAAAATAAGATTTGTAGATTTCCTCAATTTTTATATGTTCAATGTAACTTTTTTTTACACAGTTTTTTTCACGGAACGATCGATCAAGGTTCCATTGTGTATATATATATATATATATATATATATGTGTGTGTGTGTGTGTGTGTGTGTGTGTGTGTGTGTGTGTGCGTGCGTGTGTGTGTATTATATATATACAGTCGATTCCGGTTAATCGGACCACATCGGAATGCTATCATTTTGGTCCTAATAACCGGCTGGTCTGATTAAACGAACCTGCCTTATGTTACAAGACGGGATTCGGCCCGAATAAGCGGCTGGTCCAATTAACCGGAATCGACTGTGTGTATATATATAATTAACTTAATTTGTCCAATAAATTACTAATTTTATTAACCCCTTTTCAAATTTCGTAGTTTTTATATTTACCCATAGGCGAGCACTGAGCTAAATATGACCCGTTGGAAAATAGACAGCATAGCAGTTTTAGAGGACCATTTCATAGAAAGCATTGCCAGCCTTCAAAATTTGCTAACCTAATGACAAGTCTGACCACAGAAATGGTCCACTTTGGGACTTGGAGTTATGAAGTGATGTATAATTGAGTTTTTACAACCACTCTCTTCAGGATCTCTTGTCTGGAGAAGATGTCCGTAATCTCGCTCTTAATAATGCCATAATAAATATTTTTTTATGAAGGAAAATGAATTTTGTTGAAGTTTGACCATTTCGGCCCTACGACTATAATTTTATGATATGTTTCATGCATTAATATTGTTGACCGTAGCATAGATATATACAGTGATAACTCCCTTAACGGACACTCCCCAATAGTGGACACCTCTAATTAACGGACATTTTTACGAGTCCCAGTCCTTTTATATAGGACAATCCATGTTATTCCCTCTGGATAGCGGACACTCCGAATAGCGGACAGGTATTTTTGGAAAACTTTCAATTTTTTTTGGCAAACATTTGAAAATTATTCTAACAAGCAAGCTAAAATTATATGCTTATGCATCTTTACAACGAACTTTTCCCGACTCCTCCCTTCCGTGCTTGATACAATGAAATTCGACCCTAAAATGGGCACAATGACATTAAATGTTAATGCCAAAAATGTTAATTTAGTTTTCTTGCCTCCTAACACCACTTCGATGCTACAGCCACTTGATCAGGGAATTATCCTTAGCTTTAAGTACGGTACAGAAAGCTGCTTCTGAGACATGTGCTTTCACAGATTATCTCCTGCAAATCCAGCGAAGATTTCGTGAAATCGGTATCTGTTTTGGATGTTCTTTCCTGGGCTACGTCAGCCCTTAAAAAGGTGCAACCTGGGTGCGTTCTAAAATGTTTTAAGAAGGCTGGATTTTCTAGTACAAGCGAAGTGGCAACTGACAGTACTCCTGAAAAAAAACGAAAAAGAACTTGTGGATCTAGTAGCCAATTTGGATTCAAATGTCAGCGTTGAAGAGTATGTCAAGATTGATGACTGATTTATCCACTGAGGAAGAAAACCTGCGTGTTTCCAATTTCATTCATCGGGACACCACTGAAGCTCTGGCCCTTTCTGAGGATGATGATGGGGAATCGCCAATTGAAGACTGCAAAATCAAAGATTATTGGAAAGCACTGAAATACAGCGAACAATTAAAACAATTCTCTCTGAACAATGAAGATTAGGAGCGATTAGCAAAGCTAAATACTATGAAAATTCACCTTGAAAAACAGGTTTGCCGTGAAAAAAGAGGAATCAAACTTTGTTAACAGATTTTTTTTCAGTAGTAATTAAAATAATTTAGCTCCTATACATTGTATTTTGGGATTATTTAATGCAAGATAAAAGGATTAGCTTACAGTTAAAAAGTAAAGAAGTAAATAGTTATTCTTTTCTTACCTAATTAATTTTTCCTTTTTAATTAAAATTGCAGGCTTAATTTTCAAACAAATGTCAAAGAGAAGTGCAAAATTTTTTTTTATAAAAAGGTTGTCCTCCCCAATAGCGGACACCTCCTAATAACGGACAAAACTTTTGGTCCCGTGACTGTCCGCTTTTCGGAGGTACCACTGTATATATATATATATATATATATATATATATATATATATATATATATATATAATATAAAGCAACTGTAAAGATAATTTTCCTCCGTCCTTCGTAACAATTTTTCGAAAACAATAGCAATGATTTTCATTCACGTCTTTTACAGATCCAACCATACGGTCGTGGTTCCTCATTCAGACAGTCTGGACACCTTTCTTACTAACCGCTCTCTACGTGTTCTTCGTGACGAGACTGGGCCCGACTCTTATGCGAAACAGGAGCCCCTTCGATCTCCGATACCTGATGATCGTGTACAACTTCAGTATTGTGGCTGTGTACATGTACGCTCTCATAAAGGTAAGTGAATTCCATCGATCCGAGTCCACGGACCGCGATGCTTGTTTCAGAGGGCCAGATTTGGACTGTCTCTAAGGGTGTGTGTAAAATGCGCTGCAGATTGTCATCGAGGTTATGGAGCTATTCATGCTACAAAAAGCTCACCAAATTTTGTATGCATATTCGTGAGAGACGATAGTTCTTTCCGTTATTTTTATATATGTGTGTATGTATGTATGTGTGTATATATGTATATATATATATATATATATATATATATATATATATATATATATATATATATATATATATATATATATATATATATATATATATATATATATATATATATATATATATATATATATATATATATCAGTGTGTGTGTGTGTGTGTATAAGTAATGAATTGAACAGATTACAGAATCTTCGAAGAATAAGAAATTTATTTCCGAGTGTCTAAACGTACATCTTTACTAGTAGACAGCCAGCACCCAAGTGTCTCCCGAGCTAGCGTATAGAGGTGATCTGCGGTTCAAAGTTGCTGAGCAAAGATGTTTCTTGCAAGCTGCATGAGTTGTGCAGGAATACCTCCTTATTTCGGCATAGAAAAGGATCGGATGATTTCGTGGCTTCCCAGGTATTGCTGAGGCTATGAAAAATAGCCCTGGGTTTGTGAAAACAGAATTCAGTAATGCCATCCTTAGCATGGCAGGGAAAGAAAATTTACAGGCGAACAACTTAAATTTTATACTTTTCATATATATATATATATATATATATATATATATATATATATATATATATATATTTATTTATTTATTTATTTATTTATTTATTTATTTATATACAGTTGGCTCTCTGTTTAACGACTTTCGAGGGACCGTGAAAAATCGTCCTTAAGTAGAGATCGCCCTTAAACAGAATTTGTGAAAAAATAACATTTCCCTTCACTCTTTATAAGCTTAGGACTGTCAATATATTTTTTAATACACTGGCGTGTTTTAAAATGTTATTTTTATTATCATTATTATTTTATTCACAAAAAGTTATTTTAAATTACGCTGAAAAAAGAGTACGAACAATACAATAAATTAGGTTTTAAAAAAGTCAATAAGTGTTGATTTCTTCATTTTTCGCCTTGTTTTCGTTATTCTCTTTTCCACATTTTCTAAAATGTTAAATGTGTCATCGACTATATTCGATGTAATATAGCGTGGGGGAACATCTAGAGCAGAAGTTGTATCTGTGTAAGACGGTGGCAGTGTCTCGTTTTCAGTGTCTTCAACTTCACCTTCTTCGTCTGACACTGTGTTTTTGTTTACTATATCTTCATAAATTTGTTCTACATTTCTGTAATCTGTTGTTGAAACAGATTCATCACAGTTGTAGAAATCTTGATTTGAAACATCCTCATCTTCAACAAGACTTCTCCATTCTTCAGGGATTATGTCATCTTCGTTGATTTCTACATCCGTACTTTGCAGTTCCACTACAAGTTCTTTGTGAATTCCAGCAACGCGAATGCAGTTTTTTATTGTGGATGAAAAAACTTCTTTCCATGCTGATGCTATCATGTGCATTGCTTCCAAGATCGTAAATTTTCTAATTTTCGTACTGTTTGCCGAATTGTTTATTAATGGATGCTCTTGATTCACGAAACCATTGCAGGACTGCCTTATCAAACTCTTCTGACGGGCCACATGGAATTTTCTGCCGTTTGGATTTGGATCCCAAACCAAATTTTTGTGCTGCTTCAAGAATTTTCTCTTTGCTAAAATTTGAGCTACCCGACAATTTCAGCTACCCGAGCCTTTGAGAGTAGACTCGGGTAGCTGAAATTGTCTTGCGAATTGGACTTTTGTTATTCCAGCACTTTCTTCCCAGTCTTCAATATTTTTCACCTTTTCGTGTAACCTAAGATGCTCTCACTTTCATGCCATTTTGCTCTGCTCACCTCGTATTCGTACTGGAATGAGCTCCTACACATAACCATGAATTCTCTAAACGTGAACATCTGCTTCCCGGAAGGAGTGAGAGAGGGCTGCTATTGGACAGTTCGTAAGTCACATGACAACATATGGTAGGGACAATAGAGTAATTCATCTCCCACACTATGAGCTCCATGAAAGAATATTCGATCTTCGATCTTCCGAGAAACAGTAATTACCTCCCCCCCCCTCTGTTTTTCCAACTGCAACAAATCTGTGATTGCAGAATTGCCAACATCAAGGAAATTCCGGGTCTGTTATTGAAACCAAACTTATTTTCCCCCACAGAAGGTTCCCCTCCTGCAGATAAAATGTTGAAGAAAAAGTTTATCATGTAAAAAAATTCGTCGTTAAACAGAAATAACGTCGTCTATAAATAGAATTTTTTTACGTCGGAGTGGCCGGGACTGGGAAATATCGTCTTTAAATAGAGATGATCGTTAAGTAGGACGTCGTTAAATAGAGACCCAACTGCATGTATATATATATATATATATATATATATATATATATATATATAATTAAACTTCCCCAATAAACGGCATCCTACAGCGCAAAAGGGTGAACGGAATGCAACGAAATTTTGTACATGGGCTATACAGAGGCTGTTCACAGATTTTTTAGACGATGTATATTGTATTCACAAAACTAAATTACATAAAATTCTTGTATTTTAAATGTTCTATTTGACATCCCTTATTCTGAACTATATTTCGACACCGCAATTTCCAGGATAATAATGCCTTTTGAAGTGTCAGAAGAGGTATTCTATCCCATTCCTCCTGAACAGCTTTCCAGAGTCCTGTAAGGGTTTTGGGACGACGTTTGGATAATGCAAATTTTAAAAGTCCGAAAGCACAAAAATCCATAGGTGATACATCGGAGATTTAGTAGGGATATCAGTGAAGGGTATGGCCTTGATACCAGTATTTAGTTCCATTTCTTTTAGGAAATTTACAGTGGATTTTGATGTGTGACTGCTAGCTTTGTCCTGATGGAGTCTCACAGATTGATGGCACTGTGGGTAAAGCGATGGTATTTCATTCAGAAAAATTGGCGATAAAATATGTTCCTGATAGTATTTGGAGTTAATCTTGACATTTTCTAGCCTCTCTCTTTATTTTTAACTTGCCATTTTAAGAAAAACCAGCAACAATCATGAATCCCTTAGAAAAACTTTCTTTCGATTCTTTGAACCATGTACTTAAATTTTTTTCTCGCCTTTTATGATAATAAATGGCTCTTTTTTTGTTGCAATCCTTTAAATACACCCATGATTCATCTATTGGGACAATTGTTTTCCATTTTTCTTTGGATAAGTGTTTCTCATATAGAATTCTGCAGCGTGTCCTGCGTTCAGCGATATGATTTGGAAGAAGACGATGCACATTGCGTTTTTTCGCTTTCTTAAGATTTAAATCAACGTTTATCATTTTGTTTACAGTGGACACCGAGCATTTTAATGATTTTGCAACTGTCCTTTGACTAGGGGGATTTTCTTTTAACATTAAACAACGTACCTTTGCAATAGTCGAAGATGTCCTTTTTTTCTTTGGATACTTCTTTGGAATTTTTGTCCCACTTGAGGCTCCAATTTGACGTTTTTTTCCTTTCTTGTTGACGATATTACCCATCGACGCTTTCGATATCACAAAACCATGACTCTCGCATCGCTTTTGGATAACGTAGTATGCATATTTCTCTTCGGAAAGAGCATAAATGTAGCCTTCGAACCACTGCTTTGTTAAAAACGCCATTTTGAATAAAAACAAAACTTTCAAGCCGCAGACGATAATTTGGACTTTTAAAAGCATAGTACAATGGCAATTATTTCTTTTGCAGCAAACGATTTTTTATTACCGCTTACCAAAATCGTCTAAAAAATGTTCGAACAGCCTCTGTACACTAGATGCACTCACGGAATTTCGGAAGAAAAAAATTTAGTTCCAAAATGTCCATCAGAGGGCGCCTTTTCGGTAAAAACATGAAATTTAACACAATAAACGACCAAAACGGAATACAGAAACAATATTAACACTTATTGACTAGTTTCTGAAGACTTTGTCATCGAACCACATTAAATAAAGGTAAGGAAATAAATAATAGTACACCTTTGCTGTTTGAGAAGAAAAGAAAACAGTTGAGTTTGCAGAAACAGGTACAGATTTTGACGTAAAGTCACAAGAGGATCTAGTTGTTAATCGTGTCCAGGACAATGTAAGGAAAGGTTAATGTTTTCCTTACATCACGCTTCATGTGCGAAGCATCACAACTGATCCGTTACGATCTGCTGTTGAACACACTGTCCATTGCCTTCAAACTTTACAGATGACTGACGGTGGTCAGATTGAGCACCTCTCTTTACATCGTCCTGAACACGATTGACAACTGCTCATTTCGTCATAATCTGTACCTGTTTCTGCAAACTCAACTGTCTTTTTTCTCAAACACCAAAGGCGTACTGTTATTTATTTCCTTACCTTTATTTAATGTGGTTCGATGACAAGGTGATCAAAAACTATTGAATAAATGTTCAAATTGTTTATGTATTCCATTTTGGTCGTTTATTTTGATAAATTTGATGTTTTTCCATGAAAAGCGTCCTCTGGGGGACATTTTTGAACTAAATTTTTTTTTCGAAAATCCGTGAGCGCCCATATACGAAATTTCGCTGCATTCCGTTCACCCGTTTGCGCTGTAGGATGCCGTTTATTGGGGAAGTTAAATTATAACCACCCGGTATATATCAACCTTAATATCGTAGCTGTCTACATGTACGTTCTCCTTACGGTAAGTGCATTCCATCCATCCGAGTCCAAGTAAAGAAATGCCTATTTGAAGTCTATTTTTGCTACAGATTACAAATATCATAAGCATAAACTCAAAGGGAGAGATGTGGACTGTGTATAAAAAACTCACCAAATTTTGTACCTAAATTTGGAATAGACTATAGTTCTTTCTGTTATACATGCATACATACATACATACATACATACACACACACACACACACACACACACACACACACACACACATATATATATATATATATATATATATATATATATATATATATATATATATATATATATATATATATATATATATATATATATATATATATATATATATATATATATATATATATATATATATATATATATATATATATATACATACACTTTGTCACAAAAAAATACATGCACCCAGAAGGAAACGAGCTACCATCACGAAACTTAACATGTATGTAGTGTATGACGAGATAGGCAAATGATTACAAATTCAGAAGAACAGACCGTTTTATTAAGAAGATATGGCATGAAAAAGGTTGCAAATCAGTAAGTTGTAAATCCACCTCTGGCAGCTATACAAGCCTAAACACGGCGTGGCATCGAATCAATGAGGTCATCTATGACCTCTTGCGGAAGATCATGCCATAATCTTTGCAACTGGGCAGTTAATTCACCAGTATTCCGGGACGGCTGCAGTTGCCTTCCAAGGACGTCCCAGACGTGCTCTATTGGTGAGATGTCTGGTGACCTGGCAGGCCATGGGAGTACGTCATATCCTTGAATATATTGTTGGGAGAGTCGCGCAGTATGTGGACGAGCGTTGTCTTGCGGATAAATGGCACCTGGGTGACTTGATAGCATAGGCAGTACAACTAGCGTTAAAATATCGTCCACGCAACTGCGTGCCGTCAAAATGCGTTGAAGGACGACTAGAGGTGATCGTGTGTCCCAACAAATCGCTCCCCACACTCTCACACCTTGTGTAATCACCGTATGCCTTTCGACAACAAATGCCGGATCGGACCGGTGGCCTGGCCGCCTCCATACGCGTATGCGCTGGTCATCAGCATTGAGACTGTATCGAGATTCATCGCTAAAGATCACACGCCTCCAGTCGGTCACACTCCAGCTTGCCCGAGGTCAGCAAAAATCCAATCGACACTGCCTATGATGTGGAGTCAGTGGTAGGCGTCTTAATGGACGTCGGCTCCTTATACCTGCATCGGCCAGTCGTCTCCGAATGATTTCCCTTGATGCCACCGGATGTGTGGATGGTGGTAAATGGCATCGAACCGATTCTAGCGACGTTGTTGGTGCGGACGTGGCCGCTTTTATGATTGCGCGATCCTCGCGTGCATTTGTGTTCCTCAGACGCCCTGACCCCCCGCGACGGTAGACTATCTCTTCCGTGATCCATTTTTGCCAACACCGAGCAACTACCATATCGCTCCGACCGAGGTGGTGGCCAATACGCCTGTTCGACCAACCTGCTTTTCTGAGGCCTACTATACGCCCCCTCTCAAAGTCCAACAATTGTTCGTACTGTCGCCGGTTACATCTCAGAGGCCTCTCTAGTCACAATATCGTCCATCCAAGTCGACAGATTTGTTTGAATAACCCCATGGTACGAGCAATCATGCTTTTAAATTCTCCCAGCTGTGCCTCTCATATGCGCATAGCACGCTTACTCTTGTCTCATTGGCGTCGAAATTTTAATCATTTGCATATCTCTTACCAGACTCCATTCCTGACAAGTTTCGTGATAGTAGCTCGATTTCTTCTGGGTGCATATATTTTTTTGTGACAGAGTGTATATATATGTTTGTATGCGTGTATATATATATATATATATATATATATATATATATATATATATATGTGTGTGTGTGTGTGTGTGTGTGTGTCTGTGTGTATGTATTTACGTTACAACAAGCTCACCTAATTATGGACGCAAATTTGTGAGATACGATAGTTTATCCTGTTGTGTGCTGTTTGACTGGACTTTGTTCGTTGCCTTTAAAAAATAATAAAATTATTTTTCTTCCAGCATTCCGCTGTGTGTTACGGTTGCAAAAAAAAATATATATATATATATACACACTGAAATCCGCGGTGATTAATATGCTGTACTGTGTTAGTATTAATGTAAAGCAAATTTCATGGAAATACCTAAAAATTTAAATTTTACCTACCCAATACCTAAATGTTTAGCAATTGCGAAATCGAGCGAAGAAAAATGACACTGTATGAGGTCGTTTCTCGGAAGAATTAACATTATTGTCAGACTCTCGTCTCCCATCCCTAAGTGGAATTGATGGACGTCAGTAATAGCGTCTTCAATGTGCCCAAATGAAACATAAACAGGTGTCGAACTATATACACCTTTGGGGAAGTGCGGCAATAGTTGAAAAGGACGAACTCATTTAGAATGATTAAGGAAACACAGCGGCGCACGTCACCTAAGGTAGGAACGGTGGACAATGAAACCGACAATAGGTGGTCTGCGTATGGTGGATAAAAAAGGCCGATTGTCGTTCGAGAAGGGGGAAGAGGAGGCATAAAAGAGAGACGCGAGTAACGAAAAGATGAATAGATTCGGACTGTTGAAGGGTCAACACGCTTACGGAGAGACGGGGGAGCTCGTCGGACTTTGAAATAATGAGCCGAGCTCTCACGAGTATTTCTAACGTTCGTCGGAACGAAACTTTGTAAATAACGTATTTAACCAAGATTTTAATATGTTAATAAACCTCATGAAATAAGAGTTGACTCTACAATTATAATTCCTTCTACATGACAATGATTTGTCGGATCACGACTATAAAGGTTAACATTGGCGTAGTCGAATTAAAGAACGTGGGAGGACCCCAGCGATACGGAAGGTATCAGAAAAAGATGATCTAGAGTACGAGAGTGGTGATAGATCTTCAAGGAGACGCAGTTTCAAGAGAAGTTGGATTCCGAACGAGTCTACTGGGCACGACTTCAGCGACAGATATTTACTCGGCAACTGGTCAAGAAACGGGAGCAGAATCCTTGGACAGGAGAAATTCAAAGTCGGAGTAAAGTGTGCATCAACGACGTGGTTATATACTGAACTCTCTTGAACTGTGATCAAAGGGCGGCAGCGGAGAAAGATTAGAGTGACAGTTTTTCATCGAGGTGAAAAAGGGGTAAGTGATTCTATCTTTTCTCCCTGTGTATGAGATAGCGGTAGTAATAAGTTGAAGGAATCTAATTATTGTTGATAAATTTTGAAGTGTTGATTCATGTGTATAATGATGGAAGTAATTTGTTGAGTTATTGAATTTTGGTAAATGGAATAATAATTTAAAAGTGAAAAAGTGTTATTTTGTATAACGGGAAATGTGTACAAGTGTTCGTACTAGTTATTAGTGGAAGTGATTTATAATTGTAGTAGTTAAATGCTCTTAGAATTATCATAATTGTGGAGGTAAATAGTTCAAGATAAGTATAGTTGGTTAAATTTTGTTATAGTTGTAAAAGTGAATTTGTACTTGTTTGCTGCATTTGTGATTAAGTGGTATAAGCTAAAAATGGCATTCATAGGGAAGGGGCGGAAAGCCGATTTAATTTTGTTAGCTACAGAGTTAACAGGGATTTGTCCGTCTTCGGAGAACAGGACATACACTGATCTTAAGGAAATGATATTAGGAAGTGAGAAATATGAGGAAGAGTCCGCTAAGGAACGGTTATTTGCCATAATTAATGAGAGATTAGAACGAGAAAAAAGTGAAGAGAGGGATAGACAAAGGGAAATTGAAAAACAGGAGATAGATAGACAGGAAAGATATAAACAAAGAGAAATGATGTTAAAATTGAAAGAATTAGAAGTTAAAGAATTGAGGATGAGGGCAGCTAAAAGACTTTCAAGTTTTAGGGTCAGAGAAAGTATTGGAAGGGTTAATAATAATTTCGAAGGAGTGTTGAAAGAGGAAAAAAGGGTTATTCTTGAACCACTAGTTAACACAGATAAGGTATGTGCCAAAATTGACCGGAAAAAGGAGGATAAAAGATGTTTTGTCTGTAATAGTAAAGACCATCTGAAATATCAGTGCCCCAAAAGAGTTCAAAATCTCAGAAATAGAGGGGATCAGAGGGGAGATAAATTTGAGATGGAATTTAACAGAGGCGAAATTATTCAACCTGAGAATAAAATTGAAACCCAACAGGAAAGGGGAGTGAGAGATGTAATTACTCAAGGAAAGGAGGTCCTGGAAGGGGTAGCATGTTATCAAAGGCATTTGAGTAACAGTATAGATCAGATATTAGATGAGGAGTTGATTATTCCTCCTAATATGTTTGAAATTGTAAGGGATACAGAGGAGGAGATGGCTAGTTCCCCGAATAGATTTGAAAGCGCAAGAGACACAGGTGAGGAGATGAACCATAAGGAAGGAGGTAGTGAATTATGTCCTAATGAGAATTTAGATGAGACAGAGGAGGAGATGATTATCCCCCTTAATTTGTTTGAGATGAGAAGTCAGACGAAAGATGAGGAGATGTACTATGAGGGAGGAGGTAATGAATTAAGTCTCAGTGAGAATTTAGATGAGGTGAGAGAAATGGATAAAATTTTGGATGGGGAATTAAGTCTCAATGAGAAGTTAGATGAGGTGAGAGAAATTGATAAAATTTTGGATGTGGAATTAAGTCTCAGTGAGAATTTAGATGAGATGCGAGAAATTGATAAAATTTTGGATAGGGAATTAAGTCTCAATGAGAATTTGGATGAGGTGCGAGAAATTGGATTTTCAACGGAAAACAAGAGGAAAGATCAAATTGATATGTTAAGGAATAAAGGGTTAGAGGAAACTAATAATGAGAATGGAAATAATCAAAGGGAAACACGAAACGAAGAATTAAGTGCTCAGGGAAGCCCCAGCGATACGGGCGGGAAACAGACGCAAAGTATGGGAGGAAAGACTTCCGCAGAAAAGGGTGATTTTGTACCGACACTAGATCACAAATTCACAAATTCAAAATTGAACAACAATCATTCAATTCAGTCAATGAGAGATAGTGAAATAATAAAGCCAAAAACCCGTTCGTATTTATTTAGGGTCCCGTAAAAATCGCAGAGAGAATCACAAATTTAAGTAATTCCCAAAGAATTCAGGGAAACTCATGTAAATGTGTATTTTATAAATGTTCTAAAATTGATTTAAGTTGCTCTCGAAGAATTCATTGAAAATTTAATTAAATGTGTATTTTGGTAATTGCATTGATAACTAATGTTGAATCCTAAGAAAAACGGATTAAATTTGTAAATATAATGGTATTATGAATTTAAGTGTATAAGTTATGTGATATTTTTTTTTTTGGTTGTTTTGTGGTATGAACACTTGGTTTATATTTTTTTTAAGTGAAGAACTAAGTTAATGTTAAGTATTCCCTAGAGATTTGGGGAAGTTTCATTAAAATATGTAAGGCTAACTGGTTAAGATTAAGCCAGGAAATTCCTAAAGAGTTTGAAAAAAAAGGAATCAAAAGTGTAATTAACTTAGAAATTCTTGCTTTAAAGATAAGTGATTGGTAGGCAAATAATTTGTTAGTGTTTAGGTTAAAGTAAAGAAATGAGCAAGAATTATAATATTAATTTTGTGTCAAGGCTAAGTGTGAAAAGTAATTTTTGTTACCGGTAAATGTTGTGGCTATCTCACATGCAGATGAAAACATGGAGTCAATTACTTGTAAAAATGTGTATTGTTGTGGCTATCTCACATGCAGATGAAAACATGGAGTCAATTACTTGTAAAAATGTGTATTGTTGTGGCTACAAAGCGTCCCCGTCACAAGTTAAAAAGCGCAGTTATTACCCCATGTGTGCGCCTCGTTATCCTCTAATCAACAGGGACTGTTGTTCCAACGTGAAAACGTCTCAAAGGACTTTTTTCACTTCTAAAGGAAGGGGCGTATGTCAGACTCTCGTCTCCCATCCCTAAGTGGAATTGATGGACGTCAGTAATAGCGTCTTCAATGTGCCCAAATGAAACATAAACAGGTGTCGAACTATATACACCTTTGGGGAAGTGCGGCAATAGTTGAAAAGGACGAACTCATTTAGAATGATTAAGGAAACACAGCGGCGCACGTCACCTAAGGTAGGAACGGTGGACAATGAAACCGACAATAGGTGGTCTGCGTATGGTGGATAAAAAAGGCCGATTGTCGTTCGAGAAGGGGGAAGAGGAGGCATAAAAGAGAGACGCGAGTAACGAAAAGATGAATAGATTCGGACTGTTGAAGGGTCAACACGCTTACGGAGAGACGGGGGAGCTCGTCGGACTTTGAAATAATGAGCCGAGCTCTCACGAGTATTTCTAACGTTCGTCGGAACGAAACTTTGTAAATAACGTATTTAACCAAGATTTTAATATGTTAATAAACCTCATGAAATAAGAGTTGACTCTACAATTATAATTCCTTCTACATGACAATGATTTGTCGGATCACGACTATAAAGGTTAACAATTATTTTTTTACATAATAAAGTAGTTGAACGTTCGAGATTTAAAGACTGAAAGTAAAAATGTTAAATACATACAAAAAACAAAGGTTATAAAAACTACTAACCTTGATCATCTTAGCTATTCTTACATTCTCCTTCACCGAGTGAAATATTTCCGAATTCCAAATCACCCAAATCGTGCCAACTTGAGCTCCAAATTCCTCCGATCCCCTTCAAAATTCGCCAGTTTATCTGTTATTTAATATCCTGTGATCAATAGCAAAAATTTTCTAAGGGATGCGTCACTCCTGTGTTCAGAAAAAGGACATGATTAAACAGCTAAAAATAGCGTAACGTAAAGTGTGAAATATTTCCAATTTCCAAATGTCAAGGTTACAAAGACTATTTACCCCCCCCCCCCTAAAAAAAATAAATAAATAAATAAAATAAATAAATAAATAAAATAGACCTGTAAAGAGAAGCCTAACACCATTTTCAGCAACTGTCTATATACCCATAGGGTCTTTCACTTCACACTAACGACTGGAAAAATAGCTCTTGAGGAGCTCTGCCCATTTCCTCCCCGGGATAAATGGGTTTGCACCAAGCATCAGAAGCAATTTTATTACGATGTAAGCTTAGATATTACGATTAGAGCTTATTACGATTAGAGCTTAGATAGGCAATCGTGACCAGCAGCGAGGCGGACATCAGCAATCGCTCTGAGCCGTGGTCGCTTGGGGATTCCAATAAACTTAGCCCAAGACTTTTGAGGGGACCTGTAAGAGTCTTCCATGATGACTCTTACAGGCGCCATCTATGATGGCTTTTTGGATTAGCTGTTTGATTGCGTTAAATGACAACCCGGCGATAGAGATTGCATCTGCGGAATAGAAAAGTGTGATTCTATTGTAGCATTAAGGGATTGCGCAAGATTGTCATGTACTAAAATTTTGGTTTGTAAAAACAACTATTTAAAAAAAAGTTTAAGCCTAATAATGAGGTAAATAACATAAGTTACAATCACAATCCACCATGGAAGTCAAAATTAAGCATAACAAATTTCTGAAATCGTCTGCCTCGACTATTGCATTATAATATGGCTATTGCTTTCTTCAGGCATATTATATTCAGTCCTTGAAAGCTTCTTCTAATTATTAATTTACGTTATGTTTATTATTTCATCAATTCAACTAATTTACTGTATACCTCTATCAGGACCGAGGAGAGAGTAAACAATTCAACAAGAGCGTCCCACAGTTTTGAAATTGGAAGAATTGTAACCAGATCCAAAATGGGATATAGATGCCACAGTATAGTTGTTTTCAAACATACTTCTTCAAATGTCCAGGTTTTTCGTATCAAAAACCAAGGATAATTTTGAAAAAAAAATGCAGGCTTTTTTTACTAATTTAATTGGTTTTTATTATCGACAAAAGAAGTTAATCTCTCCTATTCTACAGAATGAAGAAGATATACCTCGATGCCACAATGTGGAGGCCGCGCCGGATACATTTGCAAGCATTTAGGGTTAATCTTTTACTCCAAGGGACCAGTGAGAAATGGTAAGAGGATAGAAGGTACCTTGGAAATTTCAGTGCGTTTAGGAGCCCAGAAATGTACCTAGGAGCCTAGAATGAGTTTTTCTCCTGGCCTGTCGTCTACATTGTAAAAACGAAATACAGCATCAGATTTAAAAAGCTGTCTGTTTCAGGTAGTAATGTTTCTGGGTAGCTAGATTACCTGTTTCGTGTATCCCACTTTTGTATCTAACACATTCTCTTAACCTCCAAGTTATTTTTCCATTTCTGCAATATGCCCAAAACAACATTTCTTTTTTGTAGTGTACTGGCGAAACTTCTAATTTCAGTTCTTATTTCTAATGACTATCATTTAATTAATACAAGACACTTGTAAAGTGATTCTGAGGAATTTTGCAAAAGAATTAGATTGCAAACATAAACTACTTTTATTGATACTGCCTTTTCGAAGTCTGTTTTTTCTATGTCTCTCCTGTAAAACTTTTGGTCTGTTTCCACAGCTCGCATATAACGGTTCCATAAGGGAATGCTACACACAACTGTGCACCATGACTGAGATAGTCGAAGGACACTGTAACTATAAGGTAAGCGTTCAAAAATACACTATGTATTGGTAAAAATAGTTGTTGTTATTTCTAATGACCCTTGGCGAGAATTTATTCCAGACCAGGTCCATATAGGCTAGCGGGCTGAAGGGTGCGGCTCCGGTTTATAATGGCACCAAAAGAGTCGGAGTTCGATTTAACCAGGTGCCCAGGGTCGGCATCTGGGGGGGATCGTACCCTCACCCACCCTCTCTGTTGCATAGAGGGACTTGCAGGTCTGCGGATTTAGGCTCTGTGCACCCGAGCGATCCGGTGTCGTTGCCAGTGGCGTAGCGAGCATAACTGGCGCCCGGGGCACAATACCTTTGTGGCGCCCCCCTGAAAAACATATAGTAATATAATATATAGACCCTATATTGGCGCCCTCGACAAACATATAATAACATAATATATAGACCTTATATTGGCATTCCCCCCCGAAAAGTATATAGTAACATAATATATAGACCTTATGTTGGTGCCCTCCCCTAAAAACATATAGTAATATAATATATAGACCTTATATTGGCGCCCCCCACAAAATAATATAGTAATATAATATATATACCTTATATTGGCGCCCTCCCCGAAAAACATATAGTAATATAATATATAGACCTTATATTGGGGCCCTCCCCTGAAAAGCATATAGTAATATAATATATAGACCTTATATTGGCATCCACCTCGAAAACATATAGTAATATAATATATGGATCTTACATTGGCGCCCCTCTGCGAGTGGCGCCCGGGGCATGATAGACCCCCTTGCCCCCCCCCCCCCCTTTGCTACGCCACTGGTCGTTGCGGCACCGCAGTTGCGATCAAGCAGTACATAGAGTTGAACTAACCGACTCACACGGACGCGTAGGCGTCGACACCGGATCGCTCGAGTGCACCGAGCCTTATGGTGCTATATGAACCGGAGCCGCACACTTCAGCTCGAATTCTATATGGACCTCGTCTGGAACTTCCAGCCAGGGATCATTAGAAACAACAACAACAAATATATTTCTCTCCTCTCTTCACAATATTATTTATTTATTATATATCCATTTAATATTATTGATCATACGATTGTGTATTGCTCCAAAATTCTATAAATGATCTCCCTTCTTTACAGGGCGCTGCTGCAGGATGGCTCATTTACGTCCTTAAGTATGTAGAATTTGCTGATACGGTAAGTATCAAATAGAAATATTTCGAATAAAACTTACGTGTGTTTGAAATATGAAACGTAAAATAGACATTTTTGTGTGCAGGATATCTTTAAACAGTTTCTGCCAAAAACTTTCACGACAGTTTTATTGTTATCTCATGTGTTCGCCTTGTCCTTAACACTAGAACGCCGTATGAGGTCAAAATGATCTTTTTCTAATTTTGGTTTTTCGTAATTTTCATTTTATAAATGTAACAACCTAGCTTTATACGACTTTTCCTAATTAATTCATTTATTTAAAATAATGATATATTTTGCTTTTGCTTTTGCTGTGTTTGAAAACTAGAACCTAATTTACTTAGAACGCCTGGAAGGATCAAAATGACCCATTTCATATATTATACGAAAACTAGCTGATAACCCGTACTTCGATATGGAGTACATTCAAATTAAATACAACGGTCAATGCATGCAATTAATGCCAGAAAAATTTTAAAAAAATATATTTATAAAACAATCGTAACGGATATTTTCATAGACAAAATAATAAAGAAGAAAATATTCAAATTAAATCTAATAGAACATACTAAAGAATATAGTACAGCGAATATAGTACAGTATGAGGAACATTTCTTTTACTGTATTTTAATGTTTTTTTTTTTTTGGATAATGTCCAATCGCCTGCCGCATTAGAAAGAAAAAAAATGTTTTTTTGTCAATTTATTTCATTGTTATGCACGTGACGATAAATTAATTTAAAGCATCACAAAACAAAAGAAACCCCATGATCAGCATTTAATAAATTAAATTCTAAAAATTAAATTTTAAAAATTCCCCAAACATCAGAAAATGAAGGTAAAGATTCAAAAAAGATTTCATTTTAAAGGAATTTTTATGACCTCCAATTATTAATTTAAATGCAAATTTTAAAGAATGTTTCAAAAACAGCTTAAAAATTTAACTGAAAAAAATCTAAGAAGATTTTTCAAAAATATTTCTTAGTGTACCCCTACACTATAAGAAGAATCGCCAAGCAAAATTTCAGCCCTTTAGATCCAGTGGTTTGGTCTGTGCGTTGTCTGTCAGTCAGTCAGTCAGTTACGGAACTGTTTTATATATATAGATAAAATTTTATATATATAGATTTGATATATATATCAAAATGATCCCGATCAGGCATTGAAGTAAGTTTAAAAATTCAGTCGTTCTAGTGTTAAGGCTTCTGTGTACTAACCCTATTGGATTCGCTCACCTCATTGTTAATCTATGGAAAAAATTCGTCTATTATTTGCAGCTGCATGAATGCTGATAATTTAATAAAAATGGTATTTCAAGATAGCCTGAACTTTTCCGCACCTTGCAACAGGATTCATTTTATAAATTTCGTCCACCAATGTAACTGATAAGCATTTAAAACACACTATACCAGATTTTCCCGAATAATTTAAATTTTAAAAATATTATTTGCATTTTTAAAAAAAATGAAAAATGCCCCAGGGTGTTAAATTTCTTTCTCTATTACAGAATGCAATTTTAAAAACATCTTTCAATCCAAGTCGGCAATCTTTGGACTCATTTTCTCCATAGATTAACATTGAGGTGAGCGATTCCAATAGGGTTAGTTCAATAGGGTGGCGTCTGATAGACACCACACTATCCTTTTTCGGTTTTAGTTATTCTATTTGTAAAAATCTTCTGATTTATCTACTGATTTATTTCGATGCTTGGAACTTTTGAGCCTTTTCCAATCCAAACCGGGATAGGGCTGAACTTGCAATAGGACCTGAAGAGTAAAACTTTCTTGGCAAAATGGATCTGTTCTGAATTACATCATAGATGGTAGTATGGTAGTACGAAACACTGGAGAATTTCTTGGTAGCTTATTTCGTCTGAAAAAAGAAAATTCACCACCTATTGACTTGGATGTTCTTTAAGATGCATTAATTTTTTATTCGTCTAGGAGCAAGAAAGAACTTATCTGTATTTTCCTGTTTAGACCAAACTTGGGCAGTTCTTGCAATGCGATACGAATAGCAAAACTGTATTATCAATAATAAATCTGTTCTGAATTACGTTTTAGTATGGTAGTGAGAAACTGTAGATTTCTTCGTACTTCATTGCGTTAAAAAATAAGTTGCATAGCCAAACTACCTGGAGATCATTGAGGTTGCCATAGCTTATTATTCGTTTACGTACAACATAAAACTTTCCAATGTTTACCATTCTTCCCAACTTATAGACAATCCGAAAGTTACGAAAACAGCTTATTATTCGTTTACGTACAACATAAAACTTTCTAATGTTTACCATTTTTCCCAACTTATAGACAATCCGAAAGTTACGAAAACAGCTTATTATTCGTTTACGTACAACATAAAACTTTCCAATGTTTACAATTTTTTCTAACTTATAGACAATCCGAAAGTTACGAAAACAGCTTTATTCGTTTACGTACAACATAAAACTTTCCAATTTTTACCATTTTTCCCAGCTTATAGACAATCCGAAAGTTACGAAACGTCATTTTCCATGTCCAGAAAGAAGTCAACAATATTTTTAGTTTGTTCCATTCTGAAGAGATTTCTCAACATGGTATAACTCGTGATCTTGCTCAAACACTTAGATACATGTGTCCAATGCAAACGTGCTCATTTTTTTCTTGGTTACTTTCCAGGTGTTCTTTGTTCTGCGGAAGAAATATCACCTAATCACAAATCTCCACGTAATACACCATGCAGCACTCCCCATCATTAGCTGGTTTATGCTGAGGACCGAGAAAAGTAAGTTTCAGATTTGGGGGCTTATTACGTTAAAAAGATTCTAAATTCTGTTTTATTAAAACATTCACCGATCTTCCTTAGTGATCTGATAGCAGAGATTGTTAGTAAATCTGCCATGCACGCTAAGGGTTGATTTATACAGGCACGTAAAGGGAACGTAACGGGAACGAGCCGAGCCCGGGCGCCGGATGCATGTGTTTATACAGAGACGGGAGTAGAAAGTGGCTGGAACGTGTTTCATTAGTTGTGAAAGATTTGTAACGTCATGGCGCGGTTTCATTTTTCAGTTAAAGCTTTAGCCATTATCACACTTTTGTTAAAGGAGAGCCAGGGTCGTGCTTAGGGGTGGACAAACTGGGTAACCGCCCAGGGCCACCATTTTTATTTCTCATAGCAACACTTTTCTAAATGTTACGGGTTTTTAAAGAAATCCCTCATTTTTCGCGGTTTCTATAATTCAACTTATAAAAATATACATGTTTCGATTTTTTCTAAAGAATCGCAGAAAGAATCTTAATTGACAAACTACCATTTTGGTTCGAAAAATTTCTCGGTTAAAAAAACATGATTTATCTTCAATTCAGTTATAGTAAACCCTTGATTATCAATCCCTTTTTTTCAATATCAGTTTCTACTATCTGTCAGTCACTACATACAGTCATTTGAAGAATTATAAACCGTTTTGTCGGACTTTGTTCGTTTTCACGGAATAGTTGCAAACTGAGAAAAACGTGAACATATCCTTGTGAACGAATACTAATACCATTTGGTCAAATGTTTGCTCTATTCAAAGCAAACAATAGACAAGACATTTCTCCAGGGAGTGTAAGACAAATAAGTAAATGCACTCCAAACAGGGCCGCCCAGAGACTTTACGGGGCCTGGGGCAAACTTCTGTTGGGGGCCCCAAGAAATCTGATTAATCGAATAATTTTTTTTATTTTTTTTTTTTTTTTTTGGGGGGGGGGCTTTTTTCAGGAGATTATTTTGAATTTTGAAGTACGGTACAAGTTTCAGAATTTTCTTTCGGAGGAAATCTAATAAATATTTTTTTTTTAATTTTTGGGGCCCCTCCGGCAGTTGGGGGCCTGGGGCAAAGTGCCCCAGTTGCCCCCCCCCCTCTGGGCGGCCCTGGCTCCAAACCTGTTGGGAAGAAAGGGGTTTGAAGGCTGAAGGAGTGAGGTAAACAAAAAATGGCTTTTACTTGTTCTCTCTATCATTATAATGGATTTTATTTCTCACTTTTCCCACAAGAATTGAAAATATTACAAAGCAGGTACAATCAGAATGCTTTGAATACGGTACGCCTGTCCTCCTTGGCAGTTATTTCTAATGAAAATGATCTCTCATCATCTTTGGACTTTTCACTTTTAATATACAATTTTGCTGCTCAGAAAGCAAGAAAAATTGCTTTATAACCAACAAATCCATACATGTAAGTATTTGCTTTTAACAATTTACACTTTCTAAATCGTGTAAATAATTTTTCCATTGTTTCATTATTCATACAAATTCATAAATTTTATATTTTAGTGATCCAATTGTAATTTCAAGTATAATTTTCTCCTATTGCCTTCCGAATTGTCATTTTGAACTTTGGGTCCATGTATTTTGATGGACCAAATCGTACAAAACCTCTCACCAGCTCAATGAGTTTTCATCATCCATATTAAATATCAAACATAAATAACAGTATGTAAATTATATCTTGAATAGCCACTTTTTACTTTCTGCCATGAACGAGAGACGGCCGAGCAGTGAACGATTTCCTGCTTCGCATCGTTGGCACCGATTCTCGGCCGGGAATCTGCCGAGAATCGGACGTGTCACGGCGCAGTATAAACAGTTCCATTGAAAAACAGGGAGGAAATGATTAAGACGACTCTTCGCGCGCTCGGCTCGTTCCCGTTACGTTCACTTCACGTCGCTATATAAATCGACCTTAATGAGTAAAAAATTCATTTTCATTCACATATGCATGTATATGAGTATATGAATTGAGTATTTACATTATACTTATGGCACTCTTTTACCTAAGGTGGGTTTCAGCTCGTAGTGGGAGGAATCAATGCCTTCGTGCATATTATTATGTACACGTACTATGGATTATCGGCCATGGGTCCAGATGTTCAGAAGATACTGTGGTGGAAAGAGTACCTGACATTACTGCAGATGGTAAGTTATATTGATGTTATGTGCCGATCGCATGAGATCCTTCGCAGCTTTATGGTCAGAAAAAGATTTTTTGATTGCAAGTTAAGCCGATTATCTTTTTAACTTTTCCCTCGCGTTATTAGAAAGCCCATAGGGAGACACTACATTACTACATATGGTAAGATATGATGAATGCTATGCACCGAACGCATGAGATTCTTCGCAGCTTTACGGTCAAGAAAAGATTTTATGATTAGAAGTTAATCAATCTGATTCTCTTTTTAACTTTTCCCTAGAGTTACTGGAAAGCCCTTAGGGAGACGCTACGCTACTACAGATGGTAAGTTATGATGAATGCTATGCACCGACCGCATGAGATCCTTGGCAGTTTTATAGATAGGAAAATATTTTATGGTTTTCTAGTTAATCAAACTGGTTCTCTTTTTAACTTTCCCCTCGAGTTATTAGAAAGCCCGTAAGGAGATTCTACACTACTACAGATAGTAAGTTATGATGAATGCCGATCGCATGAGATCCTTGGCAGTCTTATGGACAGGAAAATATTTTATGGTTTTCAAGTTAATCAAACTAGTTCTCTTTTTAACTTTCCCCTCCAGTTATTAGAAAACCCGTAGGGACACACTACATTACAACAGATGGTAAGATATGATGAATGCTACGCACCGATCTCATGAGATCCTTCGTAGTTTCATGACCAGGAAAATATTTTATGGTTTTCGTGTTAATCAATCTGATTCTCTTTTTAACTTTTCCCCTCGAGTTATTAGAAAGCTCGTAAGGACACACTACATTTCTACAGGGTAAGATATGAAAAATGTTATGCGCCGATCGCATGAGATCCTTGGCAGTTTTATGGCCAGGAAAATATTTTATGGTTTTCATGTTAACCAATCTGATTATCTTTTTTCACTTTTCCCCTCGAGTTAGTAGAAAGCTCGTAGAAACACACTACATTTCTACAAATGATAAGATATAATGAAATACTACATCATATAATATAATATGATATATCATGCTATGCGCCGATCGCATCAGATCCTTGGCAGTTTTTTATGGCCCTGAAAATATTTTAGGGTTTTCAAGTTAATCAATCTCATTATCTTTTTAACTTTTCCCTCGAGTTTTTAGAAAGACTATTTAAAAGATATCATGTATCTCAGCTGATCCATATTTTCAACGGATGAACTGGAGTTTCAACGAATGATTTGATTAATTCTAAAGGCCGATTTAGGCGACCATATTCCACGTCCTGTCACGCGTCATTTCACATCTAGCATCACGCCAAATGATCGTATAGACAGGAGAATATGACCCTAGAAGTGATATAAAGCTCGATATGAAGTGTGATGGAATAGCCACCATGCGTCATTGCAAAGCTCACACCGAATGAACACAGTTAAGCGTTCGTGCGGGGTTATATCAGCTCTCGCACTCATATCAATCTTTTTGATGCAAGGAGTTACTAGATTAAAGAGATAATGATTCGAGGATTCATCCATCCTTAATTAAGTAATTCTTCCAATCACTGGGTTCTGACTGAAGGGAATTTTTTTTTCTTTTAGAATAACGTAGGAATATATGTTTCTTAGCAGCAACCGAGATTTACACCATTTAAATCTCGCTTTTCTTCTTTTTCTTTTTTATCTACAGTAATGGAAAGTTCCAAAGAAATCAACTCTAATTCAATTAAACTATTCATACTTAATGCGGGGCTGAACTGATGATATGAAGCCGAATATAAGCTTCAAATGATGGTCTGTACCAGTGATGTGCAAACTATGAGTTGCAAACTGAGCCAGTGGTTGCGAAAAAACTGGAAGAGTCGCAGATACTTTGAAGTAAATTTTAAATCACACTGACTTATTTAATCGAAAATATGCTTTAAATTTCCTATAATTACAAAATTTTAATATTTTTATTTACATTCGGTAATAAATATATGATATGATATTATTAAATGAGATGTATATTGTTAAATAAGGTACAAATATTACCTTAGGTCCAGGCTGGTGCATTATCTTTCATTTCTTTTTCGATTTTTGTTTCATAAATTAAACGAAGTTTATAGTTTTCAATATTTTAATAAGAATCTTATAATTTTGAAATCCTGATCTTTTTTTATATTAATGATCGTTAATATTTACCCAAATGAAATACAAATATATATTAGTTTTAAAATACGAAGTTTTTGATACACGAGATTTAGCCAAAACAAGTGTAGAAGGTGACCAAGACATTTTTTTTGGTTTGTTATTTTGTTGAGTAGATTTATACCCAAAATCTACACAGTTCATCAATTTTTAAAATAGTTTGCCAAAACTTTCTTATTTCTTGATGTTAATATTTTCTTAATTTGAAAATAAAAATTGCTTCTACCAAAAACTTTTCATTGGAATCGAGAGATTTTTCATTTAAATAAAGTAGGTCGCGATCGAAAAAAGTTTGCACACCACTAGTCAATACAATCATTTATATTTGTTGCGACTATAAGCAAGCGAGGTATAAAATGACGCATGATAGGACACAATTTTGATTTATTTTTTTATTTTTATAATTATTTATTTATTTATTTATTTATTTTTTGGGGGGAGGGGCTAATGCGAAGTTACTTGTCTTGAGACATTCGCCCAGTATACCACGGAAATAGTTGACTACTTTTTATATGGGAACCCCATACAGGTGAGTATACATTACTCCCTTTGTGCAACCTCAAATTTGATCGGTCTACCACAGGGGCTGACATCTGGGGGCTCGCACATTCCCCCATCCACTGACATCGTAGAAGGACTTTCCGGTCTACGGATTTGATGTCCCCATATCCGGACTAGACACGACGGTATTTGATGACATTTGCCGAGATTCGAACTGAGCACCCCTGTCCGAATCCCAAAGCGCTACCACTAGGCTACCTTGGGCCCGAGGACGTCTAAACCGACCAATAATATATCTAATAGTAAGCGACCAATATGATCGTCTTCATCGGCCTAAAACCACAAACTGCTTAAATTAGCGATAGTTTATTTCCAAGATTCAACTAATGACTTGACGGGAACTGATTAAGGGCCTGTTCACATAGCAGTCCGTTAGCGTAAGCATTAAATTTTAACCAATCATATAACTGAGCGCTATGACATCATCCGTTAACTCCCGTATCATCTTCCGTGAACAGTCCGTTGACCTTTTACGCTTACTCTAACGAAATGCTATGTGAAAAAGCCTTAAAGAGCTGTTCACATTGAATCCGTCAGCGTCAGCGTTAAGGATTTCGTTGTCGCTGAGAAGAAAACCCGTTCACATTGCTTGCGCTACAGAAGGCGTCCAGCGCATCTGATTGGCTGACGGCAGCGGGTCTTTTTTACTCGGTGTATTTTTCAGTACAAAGAACGATTTGTTAAAAATATGGTTGCCATACCAGACGATTCTTGAAATGACACGTGATTGGTTCGACGTGTCACGTGCTCTTTCGTCATCCTAGAAATTGATTCAACGGATGATGACATACCGCTCAGCTATATGATTGGTTAAAAATTTTTACTCTAACGCTCAGGATTCAGTGAGAATAACTATAAACTTGAATTACTGAAAGTGATAACATTTCATTTGCTCCCCCCCCCCCCAAAAAAAAAAAAAAAAAAAAAATTCTAGTAAATTTTTTTTTACGCAGAAAATAGAGTATTTAAGTATACTAGTTATGAGAAAATAAAAATACTGTGGCATGAAACTTTTATATAAATTTTACTGTTCTCTTCTATTTCAGTTCCAGTTTGTGGTCATTATGTTGTTCACTTTAGTCATCGTGCCTCTAAGCGGCTGCAAGACTTCGTCGCACGGAATCTACATTGATTTGTTTTTTGCCACGCTTTTCTTACTTTTGTTTTTAAACTTCTACAAGAAGACCTACAAGAAATCGTCTATTGGGAATCGGTATCCCAAAGCCAATGATGTGAATGGAGTAAAAGAAGCCATTGGATCCCAGGACTATTGGTTACACTTCATAAAGGAGATGAACCATTAAAACAGACGATTGCTGCCTCTCCTTGCACATTGGGATTGCTCGAGGATTCGGAATAATTGTTTCTTGCAGTTAAATGTTAGATGTATCATAACTTGCATCTATAATTACTTACATATATATATATATATATATATATATATATATATATATATACAGGGAGATTTTCTTGAAAAACTGACACTACTCAGAGCCATCTGTAGCGCGATCTATCAGCCGGAATTCCACCAAAATTGATAGAGGGGCTAAGGACGACATGGGGGAGAGTTTTCGGGAAAAAAAATTAGTTCTAAAAGTCGCCGATAGGGGAAGATATAGCGTTGTTGTTGTTGGCGCACCCGAGAATTTGCATAACACGCAAGTAAAACATCAAAATACACATTCACGACTATGTAGTCGACCGTAAAATACAGGGTGGTCCAAAATTATTGAGCGCATTTCATGTGTGAAAAAAAAATGATCAAAATTAGGTACGTGCATGTTTATTGTTTCCTTGGTAAGACAATTTAAAATAGTTTTACACAACAAAATTTGAAACATTAAATAATTTCCACATTAGCCGGTAGATGGCGCGACAACATTTCACAATAAATTTTTACTAATTGCGTCAGTCTGCAAATGGCTATCGTACAGGAAAAAGCAATGTGCATTTTGTGGTTCCATAAAAGCAAATCCTTTTTTTTTTTTTCATTTTGCAACACCCTGGAGGGGTCAAAAATTACTGAGCGCATGTCATGTTTGAAAGAATAAAAGAACAAAATGAGTTACAACGGATTTGCTTTCATAGAACCACAAAAGGCACAATGCTTTTTCCTGTATTGTAGCCAATTGCAGACTGACGCAATTAGTAAATTTTTATTACGAAATGTTGTTGCGCCATCTACCGGCTAATGTGGAAGTTATTTAATGTTCAAAATAATGTTAGGTAAAAATGTTTTAAATTGTCTTTTCAAGAAAACAATACACATGTATATGCCTCATTTTGTTCATTTAAAAAAAAAACATGAAGTGTGCTCAATAATTTTGGACCACCGTGTTTGGGACCACCCTGACCTACAATTATTGTGTTTAAAACTGTATACATTGTTCAAAACGTACCCTGAAACTGTAAGAACAAAAACTGCATGATATGGACAATTTCCTCTCTGTTATTAAAAATAAAAGATTATATTAAAATCGTTTCAGCATTTCCTTTCTAAGCTATTGAAAACAGTCCTTAAGTGACAAATGCCCGTAGGATACGCCAGCCAGTTTACGTGCTCAAGAAGGGCTTGATTTGATATCTTTCTCGTCCTGTGCTAAAATATTTTAGAATTCAGTGCCAGTCCTTAATATCACCACGGAATAATTTGTTTTCCTTATTTACTAGTAAGAGCAAAAAGAGTATAATTCAAGTCAAGATATATTGCAAATTGCCTAATAAAACAATGATAAATTTTTAAGCTCAAAATGCCATTGTTACATTTTCAGTAAGAGTTTTTGAAACTGAAATTCATTTTTTAAGTCACGTTGCAGACAAGCTTAAAATTTTATCTAAGATGATATTAAAATGGGTTGGTTGGCTCGGGTCGTGTCCATTGGAGGTCACATTAAACCATAAGCAATCACAATCGCCTCGGCTATTTGGAGTTGTTTTCCTTATTTACCAGTAAAAGCAAAAAAGGCACAATTTAAATCAAGATATATTGTAATATCGCCTAATCAAAAATTAATGAAAATTTTAAGCTCAAAATGCCATTATTACATTTTCAGTAAGTTTTGAAACAGAAATTCATTTTTTAAGTCACTTTGTAGACAGGCTTAAAATTTTATCTAAGATGATAAAAAGGGTTGATTGGTTCGTGTCGTGTCCATTAGAGGTCATATTAAAGCATAAGCAATCACAATCGTCTCGGCTATTTGGGGTTGGTTGGTTGGTTGGTTGTTTTGGGGGTTTTCGTCGTGAGGTCCAGATAGGACAAGGTGAGCGAAAATATGCTGAATCAGAAGCAAATATGTTACTCAATAAACAAATAGGATTTGAGTTTATTTGGTACGAAAAATATACTTAATTATAGAAAATATATTACGCATTTACCAATCGATTTGAAGCAAAATTTTGTAGGGAAAAATAGGTTTAATTATAGAAAATATATTGCGCATTTACTAATCGCATTGTAGTAAATTTTTGTAGCGAAAAATATGTTTAATTATAGAAAATATACTGCGCATTTACCAATCGGATTGAAGTAAATTTTTGTAGCGAAAAATATGTTTAATTATAGAAAATATTTTGCGCATTTACCAATCGGATTGAAGTAAATTTTTGTAGCTAAAAATATGTTTAATTATAGAAAATATACTGCGCATTTACCAATCGGATTGAAATAAATTTTCGTAGCAAAAAATATGTTTAGTTATAGAAAATATATTACGCATTTACCAATCGGACTGAAGCAGATTTTTGTAGCGAAAAATATGTTTAATTATAAAAAATATGCTTCGCATTTACCAATCGGACTGAGGTAAATTTTTGTAGCGAAAAATATGTTTAATTATAGAAAATATATTAGGCATTTACCAATCGGATTGAAGTAAGTTTGAGTAGCGATTAATGTGTCATAGGAATAATTAGTCATAGGAATAATTGTGTGTATTTACCAGTGGAATCATAATGTTTTGCGGAAAGTATGCTTAATTATGGAGAATATGTAACTCCTTAACTAATGGGATTCAAATTACTTTTTTAAGTGCAAAAAAATTGCTTAATTATAGAACACATTACGCATTTACTAGAGATGGCATAACCGGGCTTCCGGGAAGAAATCATTGGAGCCGAAAACCAGTTTCCAATGGTTGTAGAGCCAAGTATTCGAAAAAAGTCAATCTTAGGTTTAAAAAAATAACATTTTAATGGGGATAAACAGTTTTACCATTACAATTACACCTTAACAATTTATCACTATCTAGATCTTTGAACCCTTTGCCTTAAGCGCATCCACAGTATAAACTACTAGATCTTCCTTAACCATCTCAGACGTCAATCGCCTCCTGCTGTCAAAAGATATGTCATCGAGTGTCATTTGCTTTTATTTATTTATTTCATATAAAATTTTGAAAAGAAATTTTATTTATTGTAGTTATAAACAGAAAAAAATAGACTGCATTTTATATTATTTAAAGTTATGCAATCTAATCTTCCACAAATTTCTAATCTATTTGCAAACTGGAAATAAAAACAAAATCTTCGCAGAGAATCCGGTAGTTTTGGGTTTTAGAACCCATTTTCTTAAATTAACTTAAATTAAAATAATTTTAAAAGAAATATATTTTTGCTTACGCAATAAACGAACATTCTTTACATTATAAATAAATATACAGTCTGACCTCTATTTAAAGAACCTCTATTTTGTGAACTTTTCCTTGGAACCAAGAACATTTTGCGAATTTCTTCGTAAAATAACCTCCAAATAGCGAAGTGCATTCTCTATTTAACGAACTTTTTCTTGTGATCCAATGTTTTTTTTTCTCCATATTTCTCAAAATATTTCTGAACATTTCAAACTTATTCTTTCTTTTAACACATTAACTTTCTTTTAACACATTCCGACGCGGATTACAGTTCGAAGAAAATACGCCTGAAGGGGTTTTTGGTACATTGCAAAGAGGAGAGAAGTATTATTAAGAGAAAACACTTTTTCAAGCAAAAAACTCAAACAAAATTAACAGACTTTATCAGTAATTAAATTTAAGGACGCATGTGGTAATGTATGCTTAAAATTACTTGTTATAATAAATGCGATAATGTCATTAAAATTCATTAATTTTAATATAATTTTTTTAATTGAAAATACAGTGTATTCCCGGAAAATGTTTTGTTTTATTCTTGTTTTCCTTGCACATTTCTGCTTGATGGGTAAGATATATAAAACAAATAGACATTAATTTACAAAATAAAGGTGTGATCAATTACTTTTATTAATAATATTTAGTGTTTATGAATTTAAAATCTGTTTTGTGTAGTTTAAAGTATTTTAAAAGGTAAATCTCTATTTAACGAATTTTCCATATAACGAACTTTTTTCGGGATTTAGCGACTTCGTTAAATAGAGGTCCGACTGTAGCTTTTTCACATTGATATTTAGGGCAAATGTTTTGTTGGTCATGTATTATTCAAATAATCGGTATTTTACGAGGGTCACGCTGAAATTTTTGAGATACGGCCAAATGGTACAAGTTAAACTTACCAACTCTTACGAGTGATCAAAGTAGTTCCCTCCAAGATCAATGCACTTTTGTAGGCGAATTTTCGAGAGATTAAATTCCTTAAGCCATCCATTTCTTGGAATAGATGAAAAATATGCTTTTATAGTCCATCATCTTCGGAATGATAACGACGCCGAGAAATTTTTTTAAAGATTTTTTTCAAAGATTTTTTTTAATAGCCAAAAGTCACACATTGGAAAATCAGGTGAATAAGGTGGATGTTCTATCACTTTGATGTTTTTTGGTTCAAGAAATTCGACTGTAATCCTTGATGTATGAGAAGATGCATTGTTATGGAGAAGCATCAGTCCCCTAACATTCACCTCTTGAAGTATTTCTGGAAGACACTTAGTGGAGTACCAGTTAGCTGTAACTGTCTTCTGTCCCTCTAGCTTTATGAATTTGATCAGTCCTATAATTCTGACGAACACGGCATACATTACTTTTTCACCTCTCGTTGTCTTTCAGTTTTGTTGGTTGTGGGTCATCTTCAAAGACCCATACTTTAACTTCTTGACGTTTTGGAACGTCAAAAAAAGGTATGTATATCTCACACCAGTTATGATTTTAGAAATAATGCGTTGCCCACCACCATTAAGTAATTTTAGGGGTTTTTTTTGCTGATTCTGGCGCTTTTTGGTGGTCTCTTAAGGTGACAATGGACCTTCAGATTGACAAAAATATGTCCCAAAAACGATTTTTTTTCTTTCAGAAAACGATTCTGCAACTCATCAGCTTTAAATTTTAAAAAAAAGTAGGTTGATCCGATAGTTATTAGCCGAGTTATAAGTATTTTTTCAAACGTAAACAATGGAAATGTTACGTTAATGAAAACTTTAAACGCTATTTTCTCAAAACAAGTTTTCATGTCGTTTCGGTAAGTTCAAAATGTTCCATGCGTCATAATTTTTCTTGAATTTTCATAAAATTTCATAAAATGATTATTTATATATGTTAGAGTAAAACTTAGTAATCAATTCATTATACTATTTTAAAACAACTTAAAATTTTTGCAATAAAAAAATTTTTTGATAAAATTTTGCATAAAATGACCTATTTTTATCGATTTCTTTTCTAGTTTTTATAAATATGACTGTAAATCAAATATTGCTACTAACTTTTATTATAACTATATAAAGCTAGCTTTAGAGAGAAAATTAGATATCTGAGACAAAAATTTATGCGCATGGAGCATTTTTAAATAGAGTAATTAACAAACTGATTTTAATTAATATCTTAATTAATTACATCTTGAATTTTTTTTTTATTTAGAATTTCCATCTCTAAACAACACTGTATAAGTATACAAAATGTCATAGCAATTGGTTAATAAATGAAATAAAAAAAAGTTTTTCATGGTCCATTATCGCCTTAAGATTCTTTTATTTGAATTAAATTTTGCATTCATTTATGAAATTTTATGTCGCATTAATATTTTCATGTTTGAATATTACCCCCCCCCCTCCTCCTCTTCATCCAGCGCTGCCCGCCGAACTCCCGCATTTCTGAAATATGCCCCCCTAGTAAACAAGTAATATAAAAACAAAATTTTTAAAGTCAATTCCTACTTAGGTCAACAAAGAAAAATTTGAGTGTGAACTAATAGTAGGAATTGAAAAAAAGTTTACCTGCCAGAACCTTGCCTACTGTGCGAGATTAGGAGGGGAAAGAGGGAGAAAAAGTTTGTGAGGTTGGGGATTCGATCCCGCAACCTACAGGACGGGAGGAGCCCGCGCTACCGCAGTGCCACCGTTTACAGAGTAACAACAGGGAAATTACTATTCAAGAGCAAGAGACGCTCTAGGTCTAAAACTAAAATCGATTAATTAAATTTAATTAATGAATTAATATTTGAAAAAACTGTATTAACATCAAGTGTCATCCACTACAAGTTTTAAAAAAATGTATTTGAACTTGAGTGGATGAATAAAAAGTATTTTATTAACGATTGAAAATTTGAACAAGAAATTTGACAAGGCTTTCTGCTGGAAACGTCATGAACTGACGTCACGCTTAAGCACCGCCCCCTGGTAGGCAAAACATTCGGCATTTTGCATCATGCACATGTTAGTTCAGGCTTTCAAAAGGATATAATGTTGACATGTATCGTTATCCGAAGGATGAAAAAGATACATATGTGAATAAAACCTAATTAATAAAAATATACTCTTCAGACTGGAACATTTTGCCAAGATTATGTATTTCGTATATCAGACAGCATTCTGTGCAAACTACATCTCAACACTCAAATATTGCTTTTATAGCAACATTTTCTTTTTATTTAATTGAAATATATTTACAACAATATATATTTAAATTATATTTACAAAAATTTTAACTTAGAGAATATACAAACCTAATTTAGGTACAAGACAAAAACTTTATATAGATTAAGCTATTTTTAATTAATGAACAGGAATATAAACCTATGGCACCTGATGATAGCATACATAGACAACAAATATATAAAACCTCTTTTAAGACATAAAAATTTAATCTTGACAAATAATCTCTCGATAATATTTTTTATAAATTTTTGATAAACCATGGAAATATTCATATTGAAATTTTCACAAATCTTTTGTACTTTCCCCTTTTTAAAAAAGAGCATTTATTCATCAAAACATTCAGAACAATTAAATATTAACACCTAGAAATTTAAACAACTTAAACGGCAAAGTATTTTTAACTAAATATTTTCATCATTAATGCAAGCTATAATGTTCAGGCAAGCATTAATGCATCATTAATGCAAGCTATAATGTCAGTAAAACAGTTACATCACTGTAAACAATCAACTGAAATGGTGTTATTCGCAGCAATTTTTTATTGTTAATTCACTGTGTAATGTGATGCATTTTATTCCTTTACCCTTTATTCCAGAAGCAATGATAACATGATATAACAACTTAAAAAAGAGTGTATCAAGTTAAGAATTTAACTAATTAAATTAATTTTCCAGATTCAAAACTAATTTTTCAAAAAAATGGAATCGTCATAAATACGTAATAAGAATAAAATAGATACCACGGTACAATTTACACATAATTCAACACGTGCGAAGTAAGATCAGCAAAGTTATCGACAGTTTTAAATATTTAGGGAAGGCCATATAAAATTATACAAATCAAACTTACAACAAACAAAGGGATCTAACATTTTTTTTCCTGGTATAAAGTGCAAAAATCGTTTGATGTCTGATTTCTTTACAACTGGCCATAGGTAATGTCATACTTCCAGTCTTCATATTTTTAATAAAAAGGGATCTAGAAGGCAAAAGAAACCCCATCTTATTCTCTAAAGATTATTTTTTCAACGTAAGTTTGTTTGGAAGATCTGTCTAAAGTATTCGCATAATTTGATAGCTTTATATCGAATTTGTGGTAAGCGTGATCATAGAACGCCATAAGTCAACGGATGTTTTGCCAACCAGCGTTCAGCGTCGCAGTGTTTGTTTGTAAACAGGCGCAAAGTCTATATAGGGAGAGTGTGAACTAATAGTAGGAATTGAAAAAGGTTGCCGACCCCTTCTATAGAGGATCTGTTGCAAGTTTACCGATGGGATTAGGATATTTTTTTTGGAGAAAATTGAGTTCTATCATAGAAAATAGACTGGGCTTTCCCTTCTGATATTTTCTTTTTGTGGCGAATACAACAACGAAAAAAAATGCGTCTTTCTAATGAGTTTCAAACGAAATATCTTTAGCAACCCGAGAAAATGGACGGAAATTCGTTAAATTTAAATCAGAACTTGCTTTTTTTTTCAGTTTAAATGTGAAATCAAATGAGATTTCTTTTTATTCCTACTTCAACAAGATCTGAGAAATAAAGGGCAAATGAGAAGAAAATCGGCCTTCGTTAAGAATATGGAATTTAATGAACGTCGATAAAGAAAAAGGAATTTAATATCGCTGTGACATGCAGATTCCTTAAAAATAGATTGACGAACTAATGATACCTATAAATATGAGCCCATTATGAATTATTAAAAAGAAGATACTTTCAAGGCAAAATGTATTTTTAAATTGTAGTTAGCTGAGGGCGAGTTGTATAAGGAATTGAACTCAATATTAAAATTAAATTCTCGCTAGATAGATTTTTTTTTCTCATTTTTCTAAATTCAAGTGCATATTCTGTTATATGACTACTTTTGAATCCAACAGCAACCTTTTTAATCATAAAAACATGAGAGAAAGTATCGAAAAAATAATTTAAATTAAAATTAAAACCCTTTCACACAATGTTTTTTATTATAGCCGAGCATTAAGTTACATTTATAAAAAACAGGAATTAACCTTTCTGTGAAGTCGAATGGCAACGTTGTGCTGTGTAGAGTTAAATTTAATTTAGACGCGAAAATATTTTTTTTTCAATTTTATCAGAAAGTAAAGTAAATTTTCATTTGTGCTTTGCAAATGATTTTCCACGTTTTACCTTAAGGTCCTCTAAAGCCAGAGGAATAGTAAATTTATGAAAACAAATATTTGCTTTTAATTATTTCATTCCCTACGCTCTTGTTAAACTATAGGTATTATTTTTAATGCCCTAAAATTCTCTTCCGTGAAAATGTACTTTATGTTGAAACTATGATTATCATGTTCGATTTTATTTGAAATGCAGTACTGTATCTGATTAAAATTGGTTGGCCTTATTAAAATCTGTTTATTCAACCTGGGGAAATTTTATCTTAAAATAAGTTTATTCGTTGAAGCATCTCTCAAAGTCTTGATGGGTTTTTCCCTTTTTTTTTAAGATGAATATCGCAATTTCGAGAAATTGCTTCTTAACTGTAATTTATTAAGTACTAACCAAAAGCTTATGACATTGCAAATCCACAGCAGAACAAAGATATGGTTGATAACTGAGAACCGATTATTGAAACAAGTGGATTAGCTTCTTTGAGCTATCAAAATTTCTGTGGCACGGGTTTTTAAACCTAGATCTGGATTTTTCAGTGACAATACTAGTTTATAGAGGGGTTTTTTTTTCCAAAATATCTCAAAATCTGGGTTTTTCCCTTTATAAGTCAAAAATATAGCAAAAAAAATTAATGTTTATTTATTGTTGTAAGCATAATTTAATTATATAAAGGTTATTTTGTAATTGATTTATGTAATTATGTAAATTACTGAATGCAAAATTGTACGACTGAATCGTGATATATCTCTCTCATACGAGACCATCCCAGAATTTTAATATTCGTTACGTAAAGTCATAAATAATACCAAAGATTCATTCATTAATACCAAATAAGAAATTTTATCAAACTTTATAACCCATTTGACGACTTTACCTCACGCTTATGAGTGTGTAGAGAGAGTTTTTTTCATCCATATATATATAACAGTTCCGTAACTGACTGACTGACAGATAACGCACAGGCTGTAATGACTTCAATAGTGGCCTGCATGAAGTAGAAGATAGTGACGTAACAGCTGCAACACTTATTAGTGTTGTTTTCCCCACGCGCTGATTCAACTCAACTCCAAAAATAATATAAGAGGATTTTTATAGATTGTATAAAATTTTTTGAACTCGTTGTGTATCAACAAGATTTCTGGTGAATGGATGTTAAATATAATTTATTTTCATAAGAAGAGAATTATTCCTTTCGCCACAAAACACAAACACGCTACAGACTTGTATTGTATTTTTGGTGGCAAGCGTCGGGATGGAATTATCAAGTGCCGATTGCAAGCTAAGTAGAATTTGATTTGAATTCTAATAAATAGTTTGGCGATTAAAGAAGAATATCGAATTTGAGAAACTTTGATTTCGTTTATGATTTATATAAACTATCTGTCTTGAAATTATTGACTCTACATTTGTATTAGTGTTAGGGTAATAATTCTTTAATGGAATTTGATAGTTTGGCGTTTGTAAAGTCTCATGAAAAAAGTTTCCGAGAAGAATTCTAGATAAAGTTGATGTATGACGTTTTGAATGTATTTTCACTAACGTAAAGTCTGAATTTGAAATTATTTATTTCAGCAATTGTATTTTTGTTTTGGAATAGTAGTTCAGTGAAGACTTTATATCAACTGTTTGGCCAGCGATTTGGCGATATTTTTTCAAAAACGACTGAAAGTTCATTATTAGGAACTGTATATATGTTCTTGTTTAAATAAATATGAAATAGAATTTGACATAAATTCATAAGAAGTTTGGGAAAGAAAATACCCGAAATATTATTGAAAATAAACTTAGAAATTGTTTTTGAAAGAAGTGCACGTGATTATAAAAGAAATATTAAAATCATATTTTGTTTTGAACGTGCGTTTCAGTGATATAAAAAGCCGAATTGAAACAAGAAAGTTTGATTTATTTCAGCAAACGATTTTTATTAAAAATAATTTAAATTGTGCAGTATTTGCAAAACATTATTGTGTATTTTTAGATTGTGAAAAGTTTGTGGAGTTAGAACAGACTTCATTTTGAAAGGTAGATTTTTGGTTGAAAACTTTACCTATTATAATTGTGGTAATTTGGTGCAAGTTCAAGTTAAAAAAATTTATTTTGAAATTTTTAAGAAGGTTGTGATTTGCGTGTGGTTGCTAACATGTCTTTCTTAGCCAAAGGTAGGAAAGCGGACTTATTACTTGTTTGCGAAGAATTGGGAGAAGAGATATCATCTTCGAATAAGATTCCCGAAATAAAAGCAAAAATTTTAAACAGTAGCAATTATGTTGAAGCTGATGTTAAGATTATTCTAGAAAGAGTAATTGAAGACAGGAAAACCGAAGAAGTTCGCCAAGATCAAGCTCGCCAAGATGAGTTAGCTCGCCAAGATCAAGCTCGCCAAGATGAGTTAGCTCGCCTAGAACAAGCTCGCCAAGATCAAGCTCGCCAAGATGAGTTGGCTCGCCAAGAACAAGCTCGCCAAGATCAGTTAGCTCGGGAGAAAATGCAGTATGATCTAGAAATGAAACGTTTGGAACTTCAGACTCAAAGTGTGTCAAATCCTCCAACCCGTCAAACAACCGGTATGGAAGAGCATAAAATACAATTAATGAATATAACTCCAAAATTTGATGAAGAACGTGATGAAATGACTCTCTATTTAATAAACTTTGAACGAAAAGCAGAAATGGCTAAGGTTCCAAGAAGAGATTGGGCCGCCTATTTATTGGGAGTGCTGCCAGTGGAGGTTTCCAATATGTTGGCGAGAGAACCACCGGAAACCGCCAACAATTACGATTCTGTAAAAAGTCTTATCTTGAAGAGATACAAATTAAATCCTGAAAAATTAAAGCAGTTGTTTTACAGACATCAGAAGAACGCAGAAAAATCTTGGAGAAATTATGCTTATGAATTGAACAGCTATTTTACAGAATGGGTCAATGATTTAGAAGTATCTACGTTTGAAGAGTTGAAAGATTTAATCGTAACCGAACAACTCAAATTTAGAGTTCCTGCTGATATAAAAGATCACTTTCTCGATGATTGGATAAATTGGAAAAAGCCTTACGAATTGGCGGAAAAATTAGACGAATATGATGATATTAGACAAAGTTTCCGGAAAAAGGAATTCCCTCGGAAGAACACAAGTAAAGTACCAGGAGGTAACAACAGTGGATATAAACCTAAAAACCAGACAAACAATTATAATGATAAGCCTTTTCCACGGCGAGAATTTCCCAAGGAGAGAAATGAGGAAGCTGAATTCGAAAGAAGGAAACAGCCTCGTTGCTATGAGTGCGGATCTCTTTCGCATTTAAGACCACAATGCGATAAGCTTAAAAAGAAAGTTGAAACTGTTGCTTCCAACATGACTGCAAGGTATGGATACCATGATGCACTTGCCCCCTACATAAGTATGGGAAAAGTAAATGGGATCGAGATGCCGATACTACGAGACACGGGTGCGAGTTTAGACTTGATTTGTAAGAAGTATGTCAGTCCGTCGATGTATACAAGTGAAACAGTGTGGATTAAATCTCCGCTGGAAGAAAACCCCACTTGTTACCCTTTAGCTAAAGTAGAACTTGAATGTGAATTTGGGCACATAGTGACCAAAGCTGCTGTTTTAAGAGACTCTTTGGATCAAGGGAGGTATCTTTTGGGGAACAAGACCGCTGCATTGTTTGAAGAAGCAAAGCAAGTCGAAGATGTCAAGATTCATATGGTGAATGCTGTTCAGACCCGTGCTCAAAAGAAAATATCTGAAGATGTCCAGAGTCTAGGAGTGGATGAAAATATTTCGGAATGTAGCCCAGATAATGAAGTCCCTGTGGAAGAAAATGTCTTACCTATAGCAGATTTTAAGATTCCGGAATTAGACCTTATAAAACTATCCCCAGAAGATTTTTTAGAAGAACAACGAAAAAGCGCTCAATTGAAACCTCTGTTTCAGGAGGCTGAAAGCAACTTAAGTTCTGGGAACTCCAGGTATGTGGTGCGAGGTCAAGAACTATTCTTCCGTAAAGAAGACAAAGATGGGACAGAACGATTATTGCTTGTAGTTCCAGAGAGATATCGAACACAAATGATGAAAATTTGCCATGAAGAAACTGCGGCTCATTTGGGTGCAACCAAGACTAAAGATGTTTTGTTCAAAACATTCTATTGGCCGAACTGTTATAAAGAGGTGGAAAATTTTGTGAAGACCTGTGACGTATGTCAGAGAGCAGGAAAGCCACAGGATAAAAAGAAAGCCCCTCTAAAGATAGTTCCAGTTATTTCAGAAGTATTTTCCAAGCTAAACATTGATGCTTGTGGTCCTTTACCGATGACGCCTTCTGGAAACAAATACCTCATCACTGTGATCTGCATGTCTTCCAAGTATCCAGATGCCATTCCTGTTGAAAATCTGCGATCAACTACTGTAGTGGACGCCCTGCTTCAAGTTTTTAGCCGCATGGGGTTTCCAAAAGAACTGCAAACCGACCAGGGCACGTCATTCATGAGTGCTTTAACCACAGAATTTCTGGAAAGGTTTGGAATCAAAGTCGTGCGAAGCTCCGTACATCACCCACAAAGTAATCCAGTTGAGAGAATGCACAGAACGCTAAAGAGGATTCTTCGTGTCCTATGTCTTGAATCTGGTCCGGACTGGGAGAAAATTTTACCTCAAGCCCTTTTTGCATTAAGAACTGTGACTCACGACAGTACAGGTTATTCCCCAGCAGAACTTGTCCATGGAAAAAATTTAAAGACTCCTGTTATGTTACTGTATGACAAATTAACAAAACAAGATCGTGAAGAAGATAGTGTTGTAGACTATGTTTTCGAACTGATGAATCGCATGAAGAGATGTCAAGAAATAGCAGTGCAAAACATGGAAGTTGCCAAAGAAAAACAGAAACTATGGTACGATAAGAAGACCGTTAAAAGACAGTTTGCTATAGGAGATTTAGTGTTGGTTGTGGCACCATCAAGACCTAATAAGTTATCAGTACAGTGGGTAGGACCTGGTGCAGTAGTACAGCAACTGTCAGAAACCAACTATGTGATCAAGTTTCCTGAAAAAGAAAAAACTCATGTGTACCACATCAATATGCTTAAACCATACTTCCAAAGGGCAGAAAATGTAAATCTGTTGTGCTTGGAAGAAACTGAAGAAGATGAAGATATTCCTATTCCTTGCCATGAAGAAAATCCAAACATTTCTGAACTGCCTGAAATTTTTAGAGAACTCAGATTGAATGCGCGATTATCTGAAACTCAACGAACTCAAATGGAAAATTTGTTGACTGCCTACTCCAATATCTTTTCGAATCAGCCGGGATGTACTGACTTGGTTGAACACGATATTGAATTAGAGACAGAAAAAACAATATTTGCAAAACCTTATAGGATGTCCCCACGACAAACAGAAATTCTAAAGAGGGAGGTGAAAAAAATGTTGGATCTAAAGATAATTGAATCAGGAGACTCTGACTTTACCTCTCCACTCATACTGGTGGAAGTACCAGGAAAAGAAGGAAGACCATGCATAGACTATCGTCGCTTAAACAAAGTAACGAGAACACAGTATTTTCCTATGCCAAATATAGAGGAACTTATAGAGAAAGTGTCATCAGCGAAATATATTACTGTTCTAGATTTAACCCGAGGTTACTGGCAAATACCTTTGAGTGAACGGGCCCAGCGTTATGCTGCCTTTGTGACAAGCTTCGGCACCTATAGGCCATTAAGGTTGCCGTTTGGACTCAAGAATGCTCCATATTATTTTAGTAGAATGATGGCTGGGTTGTTGCAAGACTGTGAAGAATTTGCTGTACCCTACTTGGACGATGTTGCAATTTTTTCTAATACCTGGGAAGAGCATGTGAAACACGTAGAACAAATCTTCATGAAGATGAAAACAGCTCATCTCCACATAAAGCCTTCCAAATGTCAGTTCGCTCAGGAACATGTCAAGTACTTAGGCCACATAGTTGGACAAGGGGAACGGAAACCTGGAGAACTTAAAATACAAGCCATCAAAGATTTTCCCAGACCACTGAACAAGACCCAAATTAGATCATTTTTAGGTCTTGCTGGTTATTATCGCAGATATATTCCTGATTTTTCTGTAGTAGCAGCTCCATTAACAGATCTACTAAAGGGAAGAAAGTCAAAACGTCAGTGGATTGGAACAGTTCTTGTGAAGATGCTTTCAAAGAATTAAAGAAAAGACTTTCAGAAAAACCAGTATTATTTAGCCCCGATTTCACCATTCCATTTGTCATTCAATGTGATGCTTCAAACCTTGGACTTGGTGCGGTGTTGTCTCAAATAAACCAAAGAGGTGAAGAACACCCTATCATGTACTTGAGTAAAAAGTTTTCCCCTGCAGAACAGAAATATAGTACTACAGAAAAAGAATGCGCAGCTATCGTTTATGCAATACAAAAGTTGAGATGTTACTTAGATGGACAACAGAGCTTCATTATACAAACTGATCATAATCCACTGGTCTGGCTAGAAAAGAACACCGGCACAAATCCAAGACTTTTAAGATGGGCCCTTATTTTGCAACCTTTCAACTATAAGGTGGTGCACCGGAAAGGAAAATTTCACCAAAACGCCGATAGTTTAAGCCGCACTGCTTAGCCTTACACCAAAACTTTTCACTGGTGACGTAGTGAAAAGTTTTTCCGAAAGGGGAGGAATTTAAGACTGTAATGACTTCAATAGTGGCCTGCATGAAGTAGAAGATAGTGACGTAACAGCTGCAACACTTATTAGTGTTGTTTTCCCCACGCGCTGATTCAACTCAACTCCAAAAATAATATAAGAGGATTTTTATAGATTGTATAAAATTTTTTGAACTCGTTGTGTATCAACAAGATTTCTGGTGAATGGATGTTAAATATAATTTATTTTCATAAGAAGATAATTATTCCTTTCGCCACAAAACACAAACACGCTACAGAGCCAAACCGCTGGAGCTAAAGAGCTGAAATTTTGTATGGCGATTCTTCGTATAGTGTAGGGGTGCACTAAGAAAGATTTTTGAAAAATTCTTCTTCAATTTTTTAAAATTAAGTTTTTAAACTTTTTTTGTAACTTTTTTTGAGTTTGCATTTAAAATAATAATCTGAGGGTTATAAAATTTATATCACGAGAAAGATTATAAATTTTCCTTTAGAATGAAATCTTTTTCGAATCTTTACCTCCATTTTCTGATTTTTGGTGAATTTTTAAAGATTAATTTTTAGAATTTAATTTATAAAATGCTGATCACGTGGTTTCTTTTCTTTTTGTGATACTTTAAATTAATTTTGCGTCACGTGCATAACAACGAAAAAACGTTTTTTTTCTCTCTAATGCGGCAGACGATTGGACATTATCCAAAAAATATTAAAATACAGTAAAAGAAATGTTCCTCAAGCTGTACTATTTAAAATGTACTATATTCTTTAATATGTTCAATTAGATTTAATTTAAATATTTTCTTCTACATTATTTTGTCTATAAAAATATCCGTTAGGATTTTTTTATAAATGTATTTTTTTTTTGGGGGGGGGGCATTAATTGCATACATTGACCGTTGTATTTAATTTGAATGTACTCCGTAGCGAAATACGGGTTTTCAGCTAGTAAACGATATATAAGCAAGTATAAAAAAAGGGTATTCTGAAAATTAATTTTGTAGTGAATGAGGAAATGAATTAAATTTGACGACAATTAAATAAAATAATTTTTATTTAACTTTAAGTAATTTTAGAAAATGGGATTTTTATTAATTTATTTTGTAATTTTGTTTCTATCATTTTTAATTAAAAAAAAATTAAGCTAGGTTTTTTTAATTACAATCTAGGTTTTTTTAAAGTACAATCTGGGTTTATTACATTTTTCTCGCTAGGAGCCCTGCTTACGCAATATACTAATATGTAATATCTGGTAGTTCATAACGAATTAACATTTAATCCGCTTAATAACGGATCCATTGCATTAGGAGGCGTTTGCATGTTTTGAGGAAGTTATGGGAAACTTAAGAGCCATGAGCAACGTATTTATTTAGTTGAAAATTTCCCACAATCCCACTGGGCGTTAAGTGCCGTCATGCCTGGAAAAGTAAAGCGCAATGAGTCCATTATAAATTTAGGAAGTATTAAAACAATTACATCAGGAAGCAAGAGTTGTCTTTTAACTATTACACACTCTAATACAGGTATTCCCAACCTGTTAACGTTTGCGGCACCCTTGGGAATGAGATTATAAACTAAGAGCACCCTTGTTAGATTTAAGCTTTTTCAATTTTTTCAATATTAAAACAAAGCTGAATTTATATCAGGAACATGTCAAATTTAAGTTGAAATAAATGCTTACTCCATTGCTGATTTTATTTGTTTATTGAAAGATATAAGTAACAAACACCAAAATCTATACATATTATTTCTAAACGGTGTTTTTTTATCCCTTTTTCTCCTTTTATAATTAACCAAAATCGATAAATGAGGTACCAATTTAAAGATCAAGATCTCCGATTCGTGCAAATTGTTAATTTAGAATTACACATCTTTAATCTGTTTAAAAATCGAAGCATAAACATTATAAAAGAATTCCTTGCCTTAGATGACGCGCGCTAGCTTTTTTTTTATTTTACCATTATCAATCGCACTGAACTTTTAAATTTAAAAATTGTTTGCTTTTATTATCATTCTGTGATTTCATCAATGAGTTTCTTTATTGGCAACATCCGCGTAGGTGTACGTTATTCTTTCTGTATGGAAAAACCATATATATTATTTCTAGCAGGTGATTTTTTATGACGACCCCTTTCTACTTCATACTTAACCAAAATCGATAAATGAAGTACAATTTTTAAAGATTAAGTACTCCGATTCTGAAGAATTGTTGATTCAGAATGACGCATTGAATCGTCTATTTAAAAATTGAAGTGAAAAATTGACTTTTGATCCTAAAGTTCTTTGTCTGGATGCGTCGAAACGGCACCGTCAAATAGTGGGCACAAAGAGGTTTTGTAATGTAAATATCCCATTTTCCACGAGTTTGTGTCATATTTAAGTTTTAATATTGTCTACAAAGGTGCTTTGACGTGTACATATCTCAAGTTCTCCTGTTTTGTCTTATGTTTCACCTACAATATTGTGGCCAAAGGCGTTTTATAATTGGTTTTGTATTATACTTACGCACTATTGTTATTTGACAAATAAACTATTGCTACAAATGAACCTGTTCTTCTTTCATCCTACCACAAATCACCAACCTCGGTATGAAATTTATCGTATTTTAATCGCACGTGAAAGGGTCGCACGGGCCCCCTAGTAGAATATATTAATACAGTTTCAAAAATAGCCATAAGATTCAGTGTAGTATTACACTAGAGGTCTGCAATGGAAATCTCTGGGTATTGTTAAGTTTTATTAATGTAAGACTTCGATTGGTGCTTAGAGAACAAATGTTTGATATCAACTCAATATTTATTTTAAGAGGGCCCTACAATTATTTTTTTATTTGTTTATCCCCCAAAAAATCTCGAGGCAAACCAGTTGGGAATCTCTGTTGTTATAAATTGAATTATTGTTATCATAAATTAATTTTTAAAAGTTTAAATAAAAATCCTTAAATAAAACAATTTTAAGTTTCTCTTGCTTTTCCTTGAGCGAATTTCCTGCAACAATGTTATGATAATATGATTGATATTTAATGCGCCGTCGATTTTCATTGACTGTTGCTCCCATTTCCATTTCTGAAAAATTTTCCTTAGTAAATAAATCCTTTTTCCTTTAAGCCATGTTTAAGGGAAATACACCTCCCAGCTACATCAAATCATGTGTTTTTGCGATCGTATTGTTTCATAAATAACCTTTCAAATACAATCACGCGTAATGCAATCGCGACATCCTGTGGCGTTGATATTTGTGTTGGGGGGTTATTTTTATCTTTATTCATTAATAATTAACTAATTAATTAAAGGTAGGATAACTCTTAACTATCAATTACTTGCAATTTACAATTATACTAGGTTTCAGTTAAATTTAAGTACAATATATGCCCATTAGTGGTTAGTACATTTTAGAGACTTGCGTTGTGTGTAGCAATAACCCAAATAATAATTAAAATTTACCCTAGGTTCGATTTACTGTTTGCACCATTGTGGTGGTTAATGAGCCAAAAGAAAAATGAAATTAAAATCTAATAAAATTACTTATCTAACCTTGGAGAACACCTAGAAATAAAATTACTTCACCTAAAAGAAAAAGCTTCAAATCTGCTGAAATAAAAAAAAACCTAAAGCTGAAAATCAGAAAATTAACTAAAAAGGCAAGGACCGACATGACACAACTTTACAACCGAATAATAACAATTTATTAACAATTTCACTGACATATAACAATCAAACTTTTTATCTCAATAATTTCTTAACCTTATTCCAACAAAACAAATTCAACTGAAAAAATGCATTTGCTACAAAACCAACATTTATATCATCTGATCACAATCAAATAAACAAATAATGAAAATTCCAATAAATCAATAAGGAGTGGCTGGCGAATAAAAAAAACTTAATTATTCTATGTGTAATTGCTAACATTAAAAATAAAATAAAATAAAATAAAGTAAAATGAGCCTTTAGTGACCCTGCTGCAGCTTCAAAATGGAGAGAAATTAGGGATAGTATTTAAAGAACAGAAAGAAAGGAAAGAAAGAAATTCACCCGTGGCCATCGTCCCTAGGCCGGGAGGCCCAAGCTTGGGTCCCACGCTCCCCTCGCCACCAGTTCAGGGTCCAGAATCATCATTTTCAAACTCCCGCACTCCCTAGTCAGCTCCTTGTCACCACTTGCATCAGCCACGTAAAATCAGCTTCCATTCAAAGTAGTTCCTCGGCGCGCCGTGAATTCTGATGGTCGAAATGAGAGGGAAGGCTACAGGTTGCATTCTTGCACTCGGCAAATCGTTATACAATTTATTTTTTCCACCCCTCATCTCGTTCTTGTTGATTAATTTTATTTCACGGCACCCTGGTCATCCACCTGACGATGTATCATTGCGCACCTTCCATCTCCTGTTATTCTGAGATTCCTTCCCCGTTCGAAAAATGGCGCGACGTCCCACTGCAAAACAGAAGCACTTTCTCAAATGGTGTCACCGATACCAGCATCTTAGGACAATGGGCAGATAAAAGGAAGCTCAAACAGCCATTAGGGGGCGTCCATTAATTACGTGAGGCAATTTTGGCGATTTTTCCCCCCCCCCCCCCCCCCCCCCCTAATTTCACGTGAGATTTTTCAAAATGCGTATTTTTAGTGTAAATACGTTAATCTGTGCTTGATTGCGTTGGATTTATTTTAAAAAACATAATTTGCTTAATTATTTTATTTAAGACTAGTTAAGACTAGTATTTAAGACTACTAAGAACGTAGTCTAGAATCACACTGAGAAAATCGAACAATAAAATACTTAAATAGGAACTACTAAAATTCGTAAAAGAATATTCATTCTAATTCAGTCCACGGGGACTCATGTGTGGTCTCAAGAGTGACTACTGGAACTATTGTGTAGGATTTAGCCATATTTTAGTGTAGAAATATGTTTTACTTAATATAACCCAGTTTTCTCGCAATTTTACATTGTTTCTTGCGGAAAAAAAAAATTGCGTGATAGTTGCCGAGACCCCCCCCCCTCTCCCCCACGTGAGACTGGGTGAGATTCGGCTCGACTCCCTCCCCCCCCCAAAAAAAAAGCCTCACGTAATTAATGGACGCCCCCTTAGCTGATGTCGGACTTTTGGCCCCTAAGTTCTTTCCCTGGATACGTCGAAACATGGGACGGTCAAATAGTGCGCACAAAGAAGTTTTGTAATGTATATATCACATTTTCCACGAGTTTGTGTCATATTTAACTTTTAATATAGTGTACAAAGGTGTTTTAAAGTATACATATGTCATGGTCCCCTATTTTGTCGTATGTTTAACCTCCAATATTGGGGCCAAAGGCGTTTTGTAATTGGTTTTGTATTATCCTTACGTACCATTGTTATTTGACAAATAAACAATTGCTACAAATGAATCGGTTCTTCTTTCATCCTACTACAAGCCACCATCCACGCTATAAAATTTATAGTATTTTATTCGCATGCGAAAGTTTTGCACGGGCCACCTAGTTTGGAAGTAAATGATGAAATGGATTAAGCTTGATGACAATTAAATAAAATAATTACAAGAGAAAAAGAACTTTTTATATACAATGTTTTTAAATTTTCTGTTGAATCATATAAACTTGGCAATTCTATGCATTAATAAATACTTTTTTAAATTTTTTTTTGATGAATTATCCCATCAAATTGAAAGAAAATGAAGTTAATTGGAAGTTATCTTGCATTTAACTTTTCGTTCCCGTCCCGGTCGATAGATGGCTGCACCAGTCTACAAAACAAAATTAACTGAAAATAACTGAAAATTAATTTAATTCTGCTTAAAGATGGCTAAAAGTATTAAAAAATGTATTATCATCGTGTTCTGAACTATTCTAAAAGTTTCAAATGTCTAGCTAGTCGGGAAGTTATTTAAAATTCGATTGCAAGATTTGTAAGGGACAAACACACACACAAAAAAAAAAAAAACAAGAATGCAAGTTAATAAAAACAGGGTAATAATTTTGTTTGAACTTCAAGTAATTTTAGAAAATGGGGTGTGTGCTATCTTATTTGTATTTTTTTATCACTTTTAATAAACAAATATCTCTCTCATACGAGACCATCCCAGAATTTTAATATTCGTTACGTAAAGTCATAAATAATACCAAAGATTCGTTCAATAATCCCAAATAAGAAATCTTATCAAACTTTATAACCCACTAGCTGAAAACCCGCGCTTCGCTACGGAGTACATTCAAATTAAATACAACGGTCAACGTATGCAATTTATGCCAAAAAATAAATATATATATTTATAATAAATGCGATGATCAATGTATACAATTGATGTAAAATATCTATCTATATATATATATTTATAAAAAAATCGTAAGGGATATGCATTTTTTTTTGATAATATCCAATCGTCTGCTGTATTAGAAAGAGAAAAAAATATTTTTTTTGTCTATTTAGTTGTTACGCACGTGACGATAAATTTATTGAAAGTACCAGAAAAAGAAATCACGTGATCAGCATTTAATAAATTAAATTCTAAAAATTAATCTTTAAAAATTCACGAAAAATCAGGAAATGGAGGTAAAAATTCGAAAAAAATTTCATTTTGAAGGATTTTTTATGATCTTTCTCGTGATATAAATTTTATAACCCTCAATGTATTATTTTAAATGCAAACGTAAAAAAAGTTTAAAAAACAGCTTAAAAATTTAATTTAAAAAATCTAAGAAGAATTTTTGAAAAATCTTTCTTAATGCACCCCTACACTATTAGAAGAATCGCCATGCAAAATTTCAGCCCTTTAGGTCCAGCGGTTTGGTCTGTGCGTTGTATGTCAGTCAGTCAGTGAATGAATGAGTCAGTTACGGAACTGTTTTATATATATAGATAGATATAGATTAAACGTTTGTCACTTGGAGAAACGTTTAATTGACAAAACGTTTACAATATAGACGTTTACAATATAAACGTTTACAATTGACAAACGTTTATAGATACACATTGGTATCTCAAAATTAGAGTAAGAGGTAAAATAAAAATACAAAAATAAAAAAAGGATTTTAAGTAAAGAATGTTTTTTTAATTATTTTAAGCACCTAAAATAATATTCAAATTAATATTACGTTACTTAATAATTGTGTGCACGGCCGCCATCTTGGATTTTTTTGCGCCGACTTGGCGATTTTACCGTGTTTTGAGGAGTGGAAAAATTCTCGCCAATGTGTTTTAAGCGGTGTTTTCAAAACGCTGGACTTTGAATTTTTTTAGCTTTTTTAATAAAAACCACCTGTTTAAATTATGAAACTTAGAAAATTTTTTGAAAAATCATTTAAAACGTTGGACTTAGATTTATTGTTGGGTTTTTGATAAAAACCACTTTTTTCTGAAAAAATCATTCTCAAATATTGGAAATTTTGGGTTTTTCTTTTAGCTTTTTTAATAAAAACGACCTTTTTAAATTGTGAAACTTAGAAATATTTTTGAAAAATCATTTAATCGTTGGACTGAGATTTTCTTTTTGTCATTTTTAATTAAAAACTACCTTTTCAAATTATGATCCATATGAGAAATTTGGTCAAATGAATTTTACTTACAGATAAAATTTCAATGCCATCTATTCAGTTTGCCCTAACTCTTTGACTAATAGCAATGAATCACCAAAATATTATGCCAATATATTGTTAATTAGAAAAAAAATACAGCATTTTCGTACCACCTAAATAACTTGCAATTTAAAAATGATCTAAAATTCAGCTTTGAAAAATGTAAAATAATTATGAACCCATAAATTTATGGTGAGTAACCAGATCCTCTTTTTTTTTTTTTTTTTTTTTTTTTTTTTTTTTTGGGGGGGGGGGGGGGGTTAGGGCATTGTGGTAATGAAATTTTACTTCAGATTTGACCTTAACCAAATATTTGGTGCATACAATAAAATCGGGACAAGGATTATTTGACCATTTATCCTGCTGTGTTGGAAATAAGAAAAAAAAACCCTTTTCCTAAACCAATAACTTAACCTTAACTAACTTTTAAACTTAGTTTCCTGGGGAGAGAGAAGTTGAACTTCAGTTATTTAAATTTATTTGTAATCCACTACAACTTGGAATTATAAAATATTTTAAAATATATTGTATTTAAAATGTAAACTGTATTTTACATTTTACGAAAAAATGATGGCAGATAATTTTTACTTCAAATAAATGAAATGGTGTATCATTATAGTATACTAATTGACAATCGATAAACAAAATTAAAAGCAACTTAAATTTAATAAGTTAACGAAAAACTGATAATGGATTCAAAAATTTTCAACAAAAAGACTCTTAGTTTTAAAAATAATTTACTCTTTTGAGTATAGTCAATTTGACTCAGATTTCCAGGTCAAGGCCAAGGTCTGACCTAAAATTATTATACTCTAATTAAAAGATCACATCAGAAATAACTGTTTGATCTTAAAATTAGAGAATTTGACATTGGGTTATTTTTACCAGAACGCAATAATTATCGCCATGCGAAATGCGCCAAACCCTGGCGGGAAAATCCAAGATGGCGGCCGTGCACTCAAATCTAGAGTATCCCCCCTAACTTTATTTCTACTGATCAGATATACATAATATATAGCCTATGTCCATCTGGAATAATGTACCTTTCAAACAGTGAAAGAATTTTTCAAATAGGTGCAGTGGTTCCGGAAATTACCCTCCACGTACAAAATCTGCTCTCTCTTTATATATTAGTATAGATTTGACGACTTTAGCTCACGCTTATGAGTGTGTAGAGAGTTTTTTTCATCCATATATATATAACACTTCCGTAACTGACTGACTGACAGATAACGCACAGGCCAAACCGCTGGAGCTAAAGAGCTGAAATTTTGCATGGCGATTCTTCGTATAGTGTAGGGGTGCACTAAGAAAGATTTTTACAAAAAAAATTAACTGAAAATAAATGAAATTTAATATTCGTTACGTAAAGTCATAAATAATACCAAAGATTCATTCAATAATCCCAAATAAGAAATCTTATCAAACTTTATAACCCATTTGACGACTTTAGCTCACGCTTATGAGTGTGTAGAAAGAGTTTTTTTCATCCATATATATATAACACTTCCGTAACTGACTGACTGACAGATAACGCACAGGCCAAACCGCTGGAGCTAAAGAGCTGAAATTTTGCATGGCGATTCTTCGTATAGTGTAGGGGTGCACTAAGAAAGATTTTTACAAAAAAAAATTAACTGAAAATAAATGAAAATTAATTTAATTCTGCTTAAAGATGGCTAAAAGTATTAAAAAATGTATTATCATCGTGTTCTGAACTATTCTAAAAGTTTCAAATATCTAGCTAGTCGGGAAGTTATTTAAAATTCGATTGCAAGATTTGTAAGGGACAAACACACACACAAAAAAAAAAAAAACAAGAAAGCCAGTTAATAAAAACAGGGTAATAACTTTGTTTGAACTTCAAGTAATTTTAGAAAATGGGGTGTGTGCTATCTTATTTGTATTTTTTTATCACTTTTAATAAACATATATCTCTCTCATACGAGACCATCCCAGAATTTTAATATTCGTTACGTAAAGTCATAAATAATACCAAATAAAGTCATAAATAATAACAAATATTTTTTGAAAAGTTCGGCTTTTTTAAATTACAATCTGTTTTTTTTTTTAGATGCAATCTGGGTTTATTACTTTTTCTCGCTACAGGAGCCTTGGTCCTGGCTAGTAGGTTCTAAAAAAACTGTGGTTCGGAGATTGTTGAGGACTCATAAGAGATCACCTCTAACAAACATCTGAATCTTAATTTTAAAAATAATAATAATAATAAATATATAAAGATAAAATTATATTTAAAAAACTAGAACTTAGCCGTATCTAGAAGAGAAAAGGTATTCAATAATCTATATAAAACAGTTCCGTAACTGACTGACTGACTGACTGATTGACTGACTGACATACAACGCACGGACCAAACCGCTGGACCTAAAGGGCTGAAATTTTGTATGGCGATTGTTCTTATAGTGTAGGGGTGCACTAAGAAAGATTTTTGAAAAATTCTTCTTAGAATTTTTAAGCTGTCTTGGTAACTTTTTTTAAGTTAACATTTAAAATAATAATTTGGGGGTTATAAAATTTATATCACGAGAAAGATCATAAAAATTCCTTTAAAATGAAATCTTTTTCGAATCTTTAGCTTCATTTTCTGATTTTTGGTGAATTTTTAAAGATTAATTTTCAGAATTTAATTTATTAAATGCTGATTACGGGATTTCTTTTTCTGGTACTTTAAATAAATTTGTCATCAGGTGCATAACAACGACATAGACAAAACAATTTTTTTTCTAATGTGGCAGATGATTGGAAATTATCCAAAAAATTATTAAAATACAGTAAACGATATGTTCCTCAAACTGTACTATATTAACTGTACTATATTCTTTAGAATGTCCTATTAGATTTAATTTGAATATTTTCTTCTGCATTATTTTGTCTATAAAAATATCCCTTACGACTTTTTTATAATATATATATATATATATATATATATATATATATATATATATATATATATTTATTTATTTTGCATTAATTGCATACATTGACCGTTGTATTTCATTTGAATATACTCCGTAGCGAAGTGCGGGTTTTCAGCTAGTTAATATACATAACAATCACCGAACAAATTAAATTAACAAAGCTATCATGTAATACCTACTTCAGATATACTTTTAAACAAAGCAGTACGGTTGCTTTTTGGTTATCAGACTCATTTGCATTGATAGCACTTTCAGAACAAGACCTGCAATATTTACTTCTCTTTTGTGCAGCTAATTATAGTAAGTATGTTCGGAGACCCCGCTCCACGTCCCTTTGTAAAAATATTAATTAAAATAATGCTAAAAAATATTTTTTTATCATTATTTTAATTAATATTTTTACAAAGCTCAGATTAAAATACCCACTAAATGACTGCAGTGTATGCAAATCTTAGCTGTGAGTATGTCTTTTAAAATAAGCTCTTTTGTGCAGCATACTATAGTAAGTACTCGCTCCCTATGTCCCTTTGTACAGATATTAAATTAAATAGTAACAAAAACGACAGAGCTCTTAGGTTAAAATACACACAAGATGACTGTAGGGTATGAAAATCACAACTGTGGGTTACTCTTTAAACAAAAATATACTCTTTTGTGCAGCTTGCTACAGAAAGTAAGCGCTCTCTATATCAATTTGTATAAATATTAAATTAAATAATAATAAAAGTGACGTAGTGCTCAGATTAAAATACACACAAGATGATTGTAGAGTATGAAAATCATAACTGTTGGTTACTCTTAAAAAAATACACTCTTTTGTGCAGCTTTCTACAGAAAGTAAGCGCTAACTATGTCAATTTGTATAAATAATAAATTAAATCATAATAAAAGTGACGTAGTGCTCAGATTAAAAATACACACAAGATGACTGTACGGTATGAAAATCACAACTGTGGATTACTTTTTAAAATAAATACACTCTTTTGTGCAGCTTGCTACAGTGAGTAAGCGTTCTCTATGTCAATTTGTATAAATATTAAATTAAATAAAAGTGACGTAGTGCCCAGATTAAAATACCCACTAGATGACTGTAGCGTATACAAATCTCAGCTATAGGTTACGCTTTTAAAAAATACGCTCTTTTGTGCAGCTGACTAAAGTAAGCACAATCCATGTTACTTTCTATAAATATTAAATTAAATAATAATAAAAGGTGACATAGACTGCTCAAATTTAAATACACTAGATGACTGTGGCGTATGCAGATCACAACTGTGAGTTACAAAGTCTCTAAATTTTTTTTTTCAAAAGTCTAACTCACAACTGTATACAATTAAACATTAAATTATACTGCCAGCATCTACGCCATTTAATAGGGAAAGCAATAAATCGCCAATTCTAGGAAACACCTTAATTTATTTTTGGATACATATTTTATCTAGAAACATTCATCTAAGGGAGGTAGGGGAAACCACTTTTTCGAGAATGGCGGGAAAAAACACCTTTCATTTCATGGGGGGAAGGGGGATGTTTTTTTCCTTCTTTTTAGGGGTGGTGGGAAATGAAAGGAAGGCCGCCCAGGTCATTCAGGAACACGACTCTATCAAGAAAAGAATGAGGTGGCTGTGAAAAATGTGGGGAATCGAATTCTTTCTCCATTATTTCATTTATTATGTGTGTTTTCCCGATATTCAGCCACATTGATGAAGTAATTGTTTTTTCAATATAATGGAATTTTTTCTCTCCTTTCATTAGGTCTTCTTCCCCAACAGGAGGCGGAACTCGGCGCAGACGATTTTTGAGATTTGAAACATCTGCAAGTTAGGTCTTTTCGTCTGCAAAATTATTTTCGATGAAGAAATATTAAGTATTTAAGGGAACAAGGGACCTTCAACGTCATTTTTTTTCTTCTTTAAATTTTCAGATTTTGACTCTATTTACAAAATGAGAAAAATAAATATTCTTTTTTTACTACTCTTAGAATTCACAAATAAGTATTTTACGGCAAGTATGGCTTTTTCCCCAAAAATTTTCAGCGTTATGCTAGCATTTTTCAAAATGTTCCCTGTGCATTCCATATCATTTATACACTATCTACCAATAAGTATTTGGACACCTGTGATAGAAAAGAAAAACAAAATTTATACATATTCAATAGTTGGTAGAGCCTCCACGAGAGGCAGTTACAGCCTCAACTCTCCGGGCACCTTAATACATTGAGTCGATAAGAGACCAACATGAGGTTTGAAATACCCATTTTGTGTCGATGGCAATGTCTGTTAGATAATCCATTGAATGCAAAATTGTTCATTGAGAGAATTTAGTTATTTGTATATATTTTTTAACTAGAGTTTTTCTTTTTTTTAAATTTATTTTCTAATTTTGTTTAGTTGGAGGCAACTAATTGTCATATATGTACGTATTTAAATCCCAAATGGTTCCTTATTTGCTTCGACGTTAGTAGAGTTTATCTTGCACAAGAGCAGCTTTAAAGACAATCAGAGACCGATTATTCTCTTGAACAGTTTTAATACAACGATTTTCATTGCAAGATCTTACCAACTCGAGATTTTTCAAAATAAAATTAGAAAAATATTTTCCTCTACGCTTCCACTACCTATAATAGTAGAATTAAGGAATGTTGAACAGTTTACTATTGAACAGTTTTAATAGAACGATTTTCACTTCAAGATACTACGTTCTCAGAAACTGAAGGATTTCCATAATATGATTTGGAAAAGCATCTTCTTCTATATTGGCAATACCTATAATGCACTATCTATCAATAAGTATTTGGACACCCATGCAATGACGATATCTGCGGTCCTGATGTACGTCACGCCCTTCGCCGTTAAATATCGTGTAGGAAACAACATTGGCATTCGTCGCATGCAAGATGCCACGAAGTGCAGAGTTATCTGATTTCGAGAAAGGTGTAATCGTCAGGTATCACAGAAATGGTCGAACCTTAAAGGACATATCTAGCGAGTTGAATTACCCAAAATCGACAGTGACCTATGTGATTCAGAAGTGGATGGTGAGTGGTGATTGTCAGAATGAGCCCCAAGTCGGCAGACCCACGAAACTGGGAGATAGAGACCGACGGGTGCTATCCGGAGAAATTCGGAAGAGCCGCACCCATCCGATGGCCCACATACTCCAGGAGTTTCAACAGGCATTTAGGAGTGTTGTTTCGATGAATACCATCCGTACGGAAGCACATCTGCTTGGTTTTCATGGTCGTGCTGCCGCCAATAAGCCTTTGATCCCAAAGTCCAATAGCGCTGCTCGGTTGATGTGGTGCAAAGCACGTCGAAAATGGACCGTGTATCAGTAGAAACGGGTTCTCTGGAGAGATGAATCAAGGTTCACCCTCTACCGTTTGGATGGCTGGGTCTGGGTCTGGCGTCTGTCTGGAGAACACCTCCTGCCATAATGCATTGTACCCACAGTAAAGTTCGGCGGAGGGGGAATAATGGTTTGGGGTTGTTCCTCCTGGTATGGACTGGGACCTTTGTTCCCAATTCATGGTAAGCTCAACGCCGATGCCTACTGCACTATTTTGGATGACAGTGCGCTTCCTACGTTGTGGCAGTTTTACGGGTTGGACACATGTTACGTCCAGGAAGTCAACTCCAGCTGTCATATTGCGAGGTCCATCATGGATTGGTATGATGACAATGGGGTTAACCGAATGGACTGACCTGCCCAGAGCCCAGACCTGAAACCTAACGAGAACCTCTGAGACGAGTTGGATCGCCGAATTAAGGGGTACAACAACTGTCCAAAATCGGTGAAGGAACTTACTTGTCTTCTGCAAGCCGAGTGGATGAAAATACCAATAGCCGTCATACAAGGACTTGTGGAAAACATTCCCCGGAGGGTTGACGCTGTAATTGCCTTTTGTGGAGGCTATACCAACTTTTGAATATGAACAAATTTTGTTTTTCTTTTCTATCACAGGTGTCCAAATACTTATTGGTAGATAGCGCAGTAGTATCAAGGTTATTGAACAGTTTATTTATTCTTCAGCGATTTTAATACAACGATTTTCCCTGCAAGATACAATATTCTTACTAACTCGAGGATTTTGAAAATAAAATTAGAAAAATGTTTTCCTCTAAACTGGCACTACCTGTAATAGTAGAATCAAGGATGTCGAGCAGTTCACTATTGAACAGTTTAGTTATTCTTGAACAGTTTATATACAACGGTTTTCACTGCAAGATAAAACGTTCTTAGCAACTCAAGATTTCCAAAATAATATTAGAAAGTATTTTCCTATATTCTGGCACTAGTAGAAACAAGGATGTTGAGCAATTTACTATTGAACAGTTTGGTTATTCTTTCAACAGTTTTAATACAATGATTTTTACTTCAAGATACTACGTTCTAAGTACCTGAAAGATTTCCGAAGTGAGGTTGGAAAAATATTTTCCTCTACACTGGCTCTACCTGTAATAGTAGAATCAAGGATGTTATAATGAGGAAATTGCACGTTTTTTTTATTTTACATTTGGGATATAGAAAATAGAAAAATATGATCAAAAGTATTCTTTTTTTTTTAGTTTTTAGTTTTAGTTTTAGAACTCTAAAAGTTAACGTAATTTGTTTTTAAACGCGCACTATTTACTTTGTCTCAAAAACGCTACTTTTCCTACGCGGATACGTATGACGTCACACCGCACCATAGCGCATTTGTTTACATCGTTGTTTTGATTGTGTTGCGTAGTTTCAGTTTGATATCTAGCGTTTAATTTTTTATTTTTAAGATGTCAAAGTGTGTTAAAGCACCTTTTAAATATTGTTTAGTACCTTGCTGCACAAGCACGACGGTAAATACAACTGGAAAGCTTTTTTTTTTTTTTTTTTTTTTTTTTTGGGGGGGGGGGGGGGGGGGTGTTCCATACGATAATGTGAAAAGGAAGGCATGGACAGTCACAATGAAACTCGATGGAAAAAAAAAATCCACCTTTGTGCCGAAATTTTCATCGCATTTTGAGTTCCATCAAAGATTTTTATTATTATAATTATTATTATTATTACAATTATTTTTCTGACAAATTAATAATGTAAACTGACCTTCCTTCAGGTTTTCTGTTGATGAAATTCGGGCAAAGTTAACCATATCAGTCCATAACGGTCCAGGGGTTTTATTTTTCTACTCCCCACTCTTTGAGAGCACGATCAAACTTTCTACCCAGAATATCTAAAAAGGAAAAAAAAATGTCGCTAAATAAATAACTTATACGGAAAATGTTAAAACACATCTTTGAATTCTACGTTCCACCACTTCCAATAGAAGTACAGAACAATCAAACAAAAAAACGGGGGGGGGGGGTATTCGTAGAACACGAAATGACATAAGCCAGAAAGCTGACTGAAATCCACGTTCTTCATTATTCACTTTTACAGATTAGCTCTGTGTAAGAGCGCAAATAACCGTGGCCGTGTCATTGTTTACTCGGCATCTAGTAGCATCAATAATAGCGATAAGAGGCAGATCCATCTGGTGGGAAAGCGAGACATCAGAAACGACATTCATGCAGTGGCACGTCCGTGTACATTCTCGTAGCTAACTTCAAATATCATCCATTCTTGAACATTCTTTTTTTTTTCTCTTCCTTTCCCCAGTAGTTATTAATTCGTCTTAAAGAGAGTGATAAATTGCATTGAATTATATTAGAGGTGAATGCTTGGAAAATTCTGTGTGTATGTCACGTCCGTAGTATCTTTCGGTGTGAGAGGTAAGGATTATGAATGTAATATAAATCTGTAACGGTTACAGTGTGAAAAATTTTTTTGCAAATGCGTCCGTTATACTAAAAGGAACTCTAACGAAAAATTTTCTCAGTGGTGAAGTATTTGGAGAAACACTTTTATTTATTTATTTATTTATTTTTGCTAATATTTTAATTAATCGCTTTTATTTTAATCAAAAAATATTGTGTTTCAGGCCGCATTCTAATTTACTTTTGCTCACTATCAATAAGCAAAATTTATTTCCATATTACTTTAAAGAAATTTCTGTGTGCGTTTGTAAACTTAGACATTTTATTCTATATTTATTCTGTATTCTTTAAAACACAAGTAATGATGTTTTGTTAAACATAAATTTTTATGTAAGTGCGCATTTCTACACATGAAGCTGCCTTTAGTCCATTATAATTACAAGATGAAAAGAACTTTTTATATACCATGTTTTTAAATTTTCTGTTGAAACATATAAACTTGACAATTCTATGTATTAACCCCTTAGCAATCGCATAATTTTCAATGAAACGGTAATAAAAGTTCCTATTTTTTCCGAAGGATTCCATTTATTTCTTGATCTGCCACTTCTAGTTTTAAAAAAAAATCCATCCCCAATTACATTATAAATAATCTGGTGCTGCCATCTGGTATGTAAAATAAGAAATAAAAATTTTTCAGGGTAAATGAAATGGATTATTTTAATCTTTTTGGTGCGTTAACACGCCAGCCCAGAAATATCACGGGCACGAGATATAGAAAGCGAAACTCACCCCTTGATTTTCACGGGATCGAGAAGGAAGGGTTTAATAAATACTTTTTTAAAATTTTTTGACGAATTATCCCATCAACTTGAAAGAAAGTGATCAAATGTATAAAAGGAGTAAATTACGTAAAGTACGTAATAAAGAGGTATCAAATGCGTAATCAATCCTTCAGCTCGAGAATAGGAAGTTAACTTGCGTTTAACTTTTCATTTCCGTACCGGTCGATAGATGGCTGCACCGTTCTACAAAACAAAACTAACTCAAAATGAATTCAATCCTGCTTAAAGATGGCTAAAAGTATTAAAATAATGCATTGTCATCGTCTTCTGAGCTATTCTGAAAGTTTCAAATGTCTAGCTAGTCGGGAAGTTAGTTAAAAATCGATTGCAAGATTTGTACCGGACAAACACACAAACACACAAACAAACAAACAAGAAAGCGAGTTAATAAAAACATGGTAAAAAGTTGATGTTTGCATGAAAAATATAATTCATTATCTTAAAACTTTGCACCTCTGTACGCTATTACTACACACTAAATTCCTAGGGCAATAAAATTGTTCTTACTTATGGCAATTTTGGAACTTAATCCATTACACTTGCAACGATGACTGCTGGCCAATTATTTAAGGCAGCACCGTATAAGTGGCCAGCATTACTCCCCTACAAGCGCCGCACCTCCAGAGGTAAATTTGAGAACTTGGAGGACTTTGCAAATACGACGGATTTTACGTGCACCAGCCGCCATTAGTGTACACGGCGATGGATTTGCATCGACGGGCATCGAACCAGAGAATATCAGATCACTGGCCCGCTGCCCTTGCCAACTGGGCCATCGCGCCCAAAAGCCAATAAAATTAATAACCACAGTAAAATTAACGCTAATAGTCTTGTGATTGAAATTTAAACCTTTGTATGAGCATTTAGGAGATAATAATACTTCATTAAATATTTTTGCCTTTAAAAATATTTTGTATAACACTAGGGGCTTCGCCCCTAGGCTCGCTCCTCTGTTATGGCTAATAGCGAGATACATAGGGGTGATTCTCGGGCAATGTAACAGCTCCCATCCATTTACAAATGTCACCCTTAATGCGAAGGGCGTTTCAACACTGTTGAATTATCAGCTTTAAAATTCAATTAAAAATCGAAAATTTAAGATATAGACTTGAAATGAGGTCTATATGAATAAGAAAGCTTTCAGCTTCCAGATGATGTAAATATTTTCTTTGTAAGATAAAAACTCGAGGAGCATGGATATTACATCCATATAGGGGACGATATTTCTTGAAAAACTGTGTTTCATTTTTTGATGAAAATATTAGTCTGTTTTAAAATATTTTTAAACAAATGGGGTCTAGTTTGAAAGTGAAATGTCTGTAGTCTTAGATTGTAAAAAGATCAAAATTCTACGATCATTTTTTTGTCGAGTTATCGTATTCTGAAGATGAAAAAGTCAATATTTTCCCATAAAATATACAATAAAAAAAATTTGAAGTCCGACGAAGATGAGACATGTCTTACTTTGGTACCCCCCATTTTTCTGCATCCATTGGTATCTCTCTCGACCCCATACCCCCAGCGGTTTCAGAGGAGATAGCGTGACAAGCTTTTGACAGCGGCAGCGGGAGTTACTTTTTTTTAGAATAGAGATTTATTCCCATTGTAAGATATCGTCGGGTGGTAGCGTAAAAACTGAATGACGAGAGTCTAGTAAAAACTAAATAACGAAATTTATTTACAATGAGTAATTTATGATGAAACACTCAAATAATTGTTCATTATGCACTCTACTACGACGTGCGAGCTGACAGAGTTCCGATGAAAGTCTCACAGTTGTAAGCAGACAAAGTCCCGACGGTATTTACACAGTCGCAAGCTGATAAGTTCAGATGCAAACTGAGTTCATGGTACAAGTGCTCGCTTTCCGATACGAGAGCCTCTTAGGCTTCACCAAAGCACTTCTGCTAGAAGTCACTTCGACGGGGTGTCGAATAATAAGGGTCAGATCCTTCCTGGATCCAGGAGAATCAAGCTTTCCCCAGTTGCAATATACTTCGTCTGAAAGTAAGTCGACAGGGTGTCGAATAATATTTTTCCGATCACTCAGGATCTAAGAGAATTCGTTATCTCTTAATAAATCGACCAAACCTTAGGTGCGATTCAGAACGGATGATCTCCTACGGCTCTAAGATAAGTTCTCAGCTTGAGAAAAAATTAAATCACGACCACCTGGCCGGGGTGAGCTGTCTCGCCTTCGAGATCAAATCTCTAACTAACTCTAATTTTTTTCTAAGCGATGTAACTTTATATTTTGGCACCACCATCGCTGGAAACTAAAGATGTTTTTTCAGTGGTGCCCTTCTAGGGTGACATCACTTTCCTGGATTCTTATTCGTCGACTTCCTTTCCCGCCAAAACTCATCTGATGGGCTTGCATGATTAATTTACGGGAACCCTCATCAATCGGGGGAGGAGCAGAACTAATCTCTTTTCAAATGTGACGCGCTACAACTTCCGAAGTCAAGTTGTAGCGCGTTGGGCTTCGGACTACGGGTGCTCAATTTGAATCCCGACGAATGTCATTCAATACCTTCGTGTCTAAGCCGGATAGAGGCACGTTAAATCTGTAGACCGGAAAGACTTTCAAAGGGGTAAGTGGGTGGGAGAAGGTACGAGCCACCCAGATGTCGCCGCTTGGGGTTCTAGGTCGAAATGGTGTGTTAGGATTCCACACTGACTGGCTCTATGGGTCGTCGGTAGCCTTTGTTGACCGCGTCTTTTGTTTCGCTCGCTTCTGTCTGTCCGTTCTCACCTGCTTCCGACTGCATTCCTGTGACTACTGGACCACGGGAAATCGGGAATTTTCAGGAGAGGTTTTATTAATTGGGAGAATCAATTTGATTCTTCATACCATGAACCCATAGCTGTAGGAGGAGTTAGAATGTTTTCAGGATGTTGTGGGAAAATTCAGAGACGTCAGAGACGTGTTATTAAAAATTTCTACAACCACCGAGACAATTATGCAATAAATAACCTGGAAAAAAAAGCATCACTTCCACATTCTATAGGAAGAGGCCCGAGGTAGTCAAGTTGTAGCGCGTTGGGCTTCGGACTACGGGTGCTCAATTTGAATCCCGACGAATGTCATTCAATACCTTCGTGTCTAAGCCGGATAGAGGCACGTTAAATCTGTAGACCGGAAAGACTTTCAAAGGGGTAAGTGGGTGGGAGAAGGTACGAGCCACCCAGATGTCGCCGCTTGGGTTCTAGGTCGAAATGGAGGTGACACCAGGGGGTAGTATTGGTTCATCTATACGGTACCTCCATTGAAAGCAACTCCCGATTCTCGCGGATGATGTGCGAATGTTTTCATTCACAAGTGTCCCTTGCTGGCAAACAACAAAGCATTCTACTGTATAAGAGAAACACTAGTAATAGTAGTTTTCAATTTAAACAGCTTTTTAACTTTGCTGCCTAGAACGCATAAAAAATTTGTTTCAAGGTTAAAAAAAATTGATTTAGAATCATAAAAATGTCACATGCTTTTGCAATATTGCGATATACCATCCATAAAATTCCAAGGTCAGTAATAATTTTCAGGTAAATAGTATTGTACGGCAAAGATAAAAAAATCACTGTTGGGGAGAAATATTTTTAATATTTTAAAAATTTCAAGAGCTATTACGGAGATAAGCTGCTTCCCTGGGTACTCTTGTCCTTGTGTGAAATATGTTCAGTTTGGAAGGGGGAACTGAGAATTTCATTAAATTTGTTTAAAAACAGAATAAATTATTTTAACAGACCCTTTAAATGTTTCGCAAGTTTTAACTGAGAACTAAAATGGTGGGTTTTTAAATGCATATCGCGATAATTACCACGACACTTACACATTGGAATTATAATCCATTATTGCGATTGCAATCAAAAATACTCCTATAGGTCATCGTAGTAAGATTTAGTTTCATAGCGAGTAAACTCAGGTTACAAATTGGGAGGTCCGCTAAAACCAACAAAGCTGTAACCGTATACTCTCGATTCTATAAAGACGCCAGAACTCCCCCTCCCCCCCATTTTTTTTTTCTTTTCTTGTCTGAAGCGACAAAATCGGCTGTAAAACATTCTAAATCCCCCGACCGCGGCGTCAGCGGTATTCCGATGGCGAGATTTTATCAATGGAAGAACGACCACATATTAAAGTATTTGCAGCTACAGAACGGAAAGGTACTCTGCTAACTGACGTTAATCTATACTTAACCTCGAATCGTCTGCCCCGAATTGAATGACGTCATCGGATGACATGCGTGGGATTGTGCTCATTCTATTTCAAGTTGCATTATGAATTATCCTCGCTAAGAGTAATAAATCTTTTTTAATTCAGATGTCAGAGGCTGTTTAAAAATTTATTTTCCACTGTTAAAATGTAAACGATAGACAAATATTTTTTTCGTGAGTTTCCTTCCTTCAGTTTATATTCACATCTTTATTGATAATTGATATTCCAAAATCAAAAACTATCTTGTTAATCTATAACAAACACACTTTCACACATGTGTTTATATATATATATATATATATATACAGTCGAACCTCCATATATCGAACTTCCCTATATCGAAATTTTCTATATATCTAACTCTTAGCAAATCTCCATGTTCATTACATAGAAAAACTGTTTCTATATATCGAAAAAATCTCTATATATCGAAATTTTTTTCACGACATATTGGGAGATTTTATTCCACTTTAGAATAAAATCTCCCAATTTTTGGCGTTTGAAACAATACTTCGTGTACTTCAATTCGTGGAAAACGTCCCTGATGAAGTTTTTAATGGACTGAATAAATGCGAGCATTTCTATGATGAACTTTCCGCAAAACTGGCTGTTCAGCAAGATATTCGTAGTTTTTTTTAAAGAATGTAACTGTGATCACTGTAACCACTAACTGGATTATTGTTTTTTTAAAGGTATATTCTACTCAATAAATCTTTCACATTAATTTATTTTTTAGTTATTAACTTTCATTTAATGTGAATCGCTTATAAATTGGAAATTGAGTTTCGTATACGAAAATTAGCTTTAATTTTAATGTTTTAGGAGAATTATGATAAAAATGTTTTAGGAGAATTATGATCAATTCTATATATCGATTCTATATATTCTATATATATTTTGGAGAATTATGATCAATTCTATATATCGATTCTATATATTCTATATATATTTAGGAGAATTATGATCAATTCTATATATCGAAATTTCTATATATCGAATTTTTTTCCGGCATTTTGCTACTTCGATATATGGAGGTTCGACTGTATATATATATGTGTGTGTGTGTGTGTAAGTAAGTAACAAAAAAACGCGTCCTCCTATAAAATTACATTTACCGGGTATTCTAAATTATCTTATTAATAAAGCACGACCCCCTTCGAAATTGCAACCTAAAAGTAAATTAAGTTATAATTTATATTAGCCCTGCAGATCATTAAGCAGGCATTTGAAATATATGAATTCCGTAACTTCCCCATATCTGGCGCGAACCGAACGTTTCATTAAGTTTGTATATAATAAATAAGTCCTGTTTTCAAATTCTTCCTTTTGGTAAAACGCAGAGCAAGTGCGTGATATAGCAATTAGTTAATCTCTGAGAGAACCATGACGTGGACACGTGAACTCCACGAGACTAAATTCGTTCAATTAAAAAATAAGTAATTTAGGCCCTCTTGTGTCAATAATATCTGGTGTCCGTGGACAGCAGATCTGAGACACATCTGAGTCCGTGGACAGCAGTCCGCGGTCAGCAGATCACCAATGAGAGTTAGGCGCGAAGAGAGAAAAGTCTTATGTTCAGGCAAATATTAAATGACTGGTTGGTGATATTGACACCAGAGGGCATAAATTACTTATTTTTTAATTGGACAAATTTAGTCTCGTGGAGTTCACGTGTCCACGTCATGGTTGTCTCGGGGATTTTCTAATTGCTAGATCACGCGCTTGCTCTGCGTTTTACCAAAAGGAAGAATTTCAAAACAGGACTTATCTATATCTATACTAATATATAAAGAGAGAGAGCGTATTTAGTATGTGGAGGGTAATCTCCGGAACCACTTCACCTATTTGAAAAATTCTTTCACTATTTGACAAGTACATTATTCCAGATGGACATAGGATATATATTACGTATATCTGATCAGTAGAAAGAAAGTTAGGGACTTAATGTTCACAACTTTACAACTTTTGTTTTCTCAACCATAGTCAAGAAACCATAGCATCACATCAAACGATATTTTCATTTGCTATCAGTAAAACATTTAACATTTGAATTTTCTTTGTCGACCATAGTCAAGTAACCATAGCAACACATCAAACTACATTTTCATTTATTATCAGTAAAACATTTAATATTTTAAAGATTCAGTGGAGGAGGTATTGATAAATTCAAAAAGAATCTTTGAAATTGGCAACGTTTAAGGGTTTATTGAAGAAAATTACATTTGGAACTACGCTTTTTATTGGACATTTAAGGTAAAAAAAGATTTATAATTTATTAGCTATCAACTGGAAATTTATTGGTATAATATTACAGAACTTTATTTAACTTATAAGTTTTATGTTTTTGAATTTATGTACAATTTTATGCACAATTTGTGTAAATCGAACTTGGATTATTGAACATTATTCAAAAGTCAGGGTGTTTCATTGAAACTGTGAAATTTATTGATTATTTCGAATAGGCCTATATTTGTTCCTTTATAAATGAAAAAATATTGCTTCAATTGAGCTGAAATTTTGTATAGATATAGTTGATAGTTCAGATTAAAACATAGGAATATTATTTTTTTCAAAATCGGGCCCCGGAGTCTTTTTAATTGATGTTTTAATTAAAAAGACTCCGTGGAATGATTTTGCCCCTAAAAGTTGCTTATTTCGACAGCTTCCGCGGCTGTCCTCGCTGACAGGGAGACTATGGGGCCGAATCGTACCTAAATCGGCACGCAGCTGGCCCCATCGAGCTGATATAAGGGCATCGAGCATATATTACAGGTCTATGGGTGGCCCCGGACACGATTCAGTGACTGACTGACAGATAACGCACAGACCAAACCGTTGGACCTAAAGGGCTGAAATTTTGCATGGCGATTTTTCTTATAGTGTAGGGATGCACTATGAAAGATTTTTGAAAAATTCTTCTTAGATTTTTTTAAATTAAATTTTAAGCTGTTTTTTTAACTTTTCTTACGTTTGCATTTAAAATAATAATCCGAGGGGTATAAAATTTATATCACGAGAAAGATCATAAAAATTCCTTTAAAATGAAATCTTTTTCGAATCTTTACCTCCATTTTCTGATTTTTGGTGAATTTTTAAAGATTAATTTTCAGAATTTAATTTATTAAATGTTGATCACTTGGTTTCTTTTCTTTTTGTGGTACTTTAAATTAATTTTACGTCACGTGCATAACAATGAAATAAATTGATATAATTTTTTTTTTCCATGCCAATGCGGCAGACGATTGGACATTATCGAAAAAAATATTAAAATACAGTAAAAGAAATATTCCTCAAACTGTACTTTATTAACTGTGCTATATTCTTTAGTATGTTCTATTAGATTTAATTTGAATAGATTTAATTTGATTAGATTTTTTAAAATTAAATTTTTAAGCTATTTTTTAAACTTTTTTTACGTTTGCATTTAAAATAATAATCCGAGGGGTATAAAATTTATATCACGAGAAAGATCATAAAAATTTCTTTAAAATGAAATCTTTTTCGAATCTTTATCTTCATTTTCTGATTTTTGGTGAATTTTTAAAGATTAATTTTTAGAATTTAATTTATTAAATGCTGATCACGGGAGTTCTTTTTCTGGTACTTTAAATAAATTAGTCGTCACGTGCATAACAATGAAATAAATATAAATAAATTTTTTTTTCTTTCTAATGCGGCAGATGATTGGACATTATCGAAAAAAATATTAAAATACAGTAAAAGTAATATTCCTCAAACTGTACTTTATTAACTGTGCTATATTCTTTAGTATGTTCTATTAGATTTAATTTGAATGTTTTCTTCTACATTATTTTGTCTATACGAATTTTTTATAAATATAATTTTTAATTTTTTTTGCATTAATTGCATACATTGACCGTTGTATTTAATTTGAATGTACTCCGCAGCGAAGCACGGGTAATCAGCTAGTTTATTATAAACATATTTAATGAGGCGTTCGGTTCGGGCCAGATATGGTGAAGTTATGGAATTCATATTTCAAATGCCTGCTTAATGATCCGCTAAACTCCTGCTTAATGATCCGCGCAACAGTCCAATGTGGAATAGTGCCGGTGGTACCCATCTCCGCTTTCTTGACCGTGGGCTTGGGGTTCTATTAGTATGTTCTATTAGATTTAATTTGAATGTTTTCTTCTACATTATTTTATCTATACGAATTTTTTATAAATATAATTTTTAATTTTTTTTGCATTAATTGCATACATTGACCGTTGTATTTAATTTGAATGTACTCCGCAGCGAAGCACGGGTAATCAGCTAGTTTATTATAAACATATTTAATGAGGCGTTCGGTTCGGGCCAGATATGGTGAAGTTATGGAATTTGTTAGTAACCCGGTTCTTTGCACTTCCCATTTTCACAGTAATGTTGCTTCATGCTGTATGTATGACGCCACTCTGAAGGAGTGAGGTCACAACTCCGTTTTTTTCTGTTTTTATTTCTTTTTGTATCGATACTAGCTCCTTCAATCGATATGTAAAATTGTATGTAAGTACTCGGGTATAAAAGGGGAGTACATACTTGTAACTGGGAGCTTTTGAGCTTGGAGCATTTGTTATTGCCTTGACTTTTTTTTAGCTGTTTGGGTAAGTTACCCAACGCTATGTTAGTTACTATAAAATGTAATTAAACTTCTTTTATTTTTGATTCTTCGAGTCGTATTTTTTTTTCTCCTTATCAAGACTCTGCTATGTTTCACTGAGGCAGCTTTATTTGAAAGATTATTCAACATGGTTATGGGCCCAGACGCCTTAGCATAGCTAATCTGCTTTCGGAAAAATGACTCGAGGAAGTTTATTTTTATAAGCTGATAGAGAATGCTCAGAGGGGGGGCCTTGACACCCCAGGTATAATTGCACAATTAACTTTTGCTTCAAATGACGTTGGACTGAACTGGTTCCGGAAATTTCGTTTTCACTCTAATTCGTCTAGTGCTCGCCTTGTGCTCATATTTTAAAACCATTGTGTGATACAATTTCATTAAATTCTTCCTGGAAGTGGTTTTGCTTTAAAGAATGGCGTCAAGTACCAGTGAAGTAAATTTTAGGATCGCGCTTTTAAGCGAAAGTAATTACTCAACATGGTGTACAGATATGAGGATGTTGCTGATGGAACGGGGGTGCTGGGAGATTGTTCAACGAACTGAAAAAGCACCTGAAGCACAAGAAGGTGAAACGGTGGACGAGACTGCAGCAAGGGACTTTAGAAATCGAAAAAACAGAGCGCTTTCGACGATTTACATGAGCGTATCGCCTCGATATCGTGCCCTGCTGGAAAAAGCTATTGACGGACCTGATGCCTGGGATAAGCTGAAAAAGTACTTTGAACCAGACAGTCGTGCTCGTGTCATGTCACTTAAGAATGAATTCTATTCCTGTCGTATGGAGCCAGATGAGGACATAGGGCTGTATTCAAGTAAACTAGCCAGTATTTTTGATAAGCTGAGTGAGGCTGGTCATGCTGTATCCGAAATAGATAAAATATTTCAGCTTATGCGATATCTTCCAAAGGAGTTCGATAATATTGTTCAAACGATATATCGGTGGGAGAAGGATCAATTTACTTTTATTTCTGTACGAGAAGAATTACTTGCCGAAGAAGCAAGGTTGAAACAGAGAGTTGCAGACCAAGCAAATATTTCTTATCTAACAAGAAACCGGCAGGAGGTGTTCCCGAGACAAGAGATGATTGACAATCCTAAGCAGGCAGATTCTCATACATTACAGAGAAGAAAATGTCACAAGTGTCACCAGCCTGGTCATCTTCGCAAAGATTGTCGTGTATCCGGAAAATCAAGGACTTATAAGCAATCTAAACGTTCAAGTTCCGAACGTGAACGATGTCAGTATACCAGTCCGAGTCGACCAAACAACAGTTTCCTGCTGGAAGCGTTAGTGACTGGAATTGAGGAGCGTTGTTGGGTGTTCGATACAGCCTCCTCGTCTCATTTTTGCAAGGACAGACACCTAATGTCCGATTTTACACCAGTTACAGATCAGACACTAGTAGGAGCAGTTAACGGTGTCTCTACCCCTGTTACAGGTAAGGGATCTGTAGTTATTTTTCTAAATGGTGAAAAATATACCTTAATTGATGTACTTTATGCACCAGAACTGAGGAAAAACCTCATATCTGGCCCTCGTGTTGACGAATGGGGAGTCAAATACGTAGGAGGTCATGGAAAAATAGATGTGATATCGCGCAACAAACTACTTTTTACTGCAAAATTAGTAAATGGACTTTATTGTATTTACCCAGAATATGAAAAATGTCATGATGCTCAGAAATTTCACTCAAAAATTGTAAAGGCAAAACACACCATCTCTAAATGTTCTAAAAATAGAAGTTCCACGGCTTTTGCTTCGGAAAGTTTAAATCTATGGCATAAACGCTTTGCTCACATAAATGCAGAATATATAAAATTAACATCTAAAAATAACAGTGTAAAAGGGTTACCAAAGTTAACGGGGGATCTTGATTCGTGTGATCCATGTCGCGAAGCTAAATCCAAAAGAGTTAGTTTTAAATCCCTGGATAGTATACGATCTCAAAACCCCCTTGACTTGATCTATATGGATCTGTGTGGTCCTTTCCCGAGACCATCGATCCACGGGCATTTATACTTTTTATCGGTGGTCGACGACTATTCTAGAAAAGTTTGGGTTTTCCCCCTTAAATCTAAAACAGAAGTATTTCAAACCTTTAAAAATTTTAAAACAAGAGCTGAAAGGTTCCTGGATCGGAAACTTAAATGTATTCGTACTGACAATGGTACAGAATTTATAAATGATCAATTCAGGGAGTATTGTGAAGACTTGGGGATCCAACATGAAAAATCTAACCCTTACACCCCAGAGCAGAATGGAGTATGTGAAAGGTTTCATTATACTGCTGTAAACGGGATAAATGTTTTACTTAGGGATAGCGGCATGAGTCAATGTTTTTGGCCAGAGGCTCTTTTACATTACACTTACACATGGAATCGTGTATGCCATGCTGGAATGACAAAAACACCATTTGAGCTCTATGGTGGACGACAGCCCTCGGTTAAACACTTACGGCCGTTCGGCACGAAAGCTTTTGTCGGTATACCTAAAAAATTAAGATTAAAACTAGATTTAAGGTCTAAACCAGGAATTCTTGTAGGGTATGCTTTGCAGACGAAAGGATACAGAATTTGGATGCCGAACGAGCATAAGATTATCGAAACCATAAATGTCACGTTTGATGAAAATCAAAAGGGCGGTTTGAGTGAGGCGACTGTGGAACGCGAACTGGACCCAGAGTTCGTGGGTTTTAAATTTCCCCTTGAAGATTCAGAAGAGTTGAATGTTTCAAAGCCCCAAACAGATAGTGAGAGTTCTGTATGTGATTCTGATACTGATTCTGAAGTACCCGGTAACAAAATTGTAAACTGGACGCGTAAAGCTGTTCCAAGGACAAGTAGTAAAAAAACTGATATTTATTATTATGAGGAAGGAAAAGATGATTCGTTGAGTAGGTTGAGGTCATTGAAAGATGTTAAACAATATTGTATAAAAAATTATCTTAAATTTCAACCAGAAATTTTTGATTTTTCTTCCAAAAATAAATATTCAGGGATTATTGCTAGAACCAAAGCGGGTCATAGTAGCTTAATGTCAGAATGACTAAAAAAGGAAATTTACATTCCAAAATGTTTTAAACAGGCTATGAATTCCAAACAAAGTGAACAGTGGTTTAATGCAATGGAGGATGAATTAAACACTATGAAGGAAAGAGGTGTTTGGGAGTTAGTAGAACGACCTGAAAATGCTAAAGTGTTGGGTTGTAGATGGGTTTATACTACAAAGCAGGATGAATCGGGTAAGATTAAAAGATTCAAAGCACGCTTAGTTGCCCAGGGTTTTCACCAACGCAAAGGTGAAAGTTTTGATGAAGTTTTTTCCCCAGTTATCAACTTTAGCTTGATAAGGTTCTTTTTCGCTGTACTCGTTTGCCTGAACCACTGGACACATTTGCAGTGTGATATTAAATGCGCATACCTATATGCCCCATTAAGCGAAGTAATTTATATGCGTCAGCCACCTGGTTTTGAGAAATCCAATTTAGTTTGTCGTTTAAAAAAGTCAATATATGGACTTAAGCAGAGCGGGCGAGAATGGTTTTTTAAAATTCACGCGGTATTAAAAGAGTTGGGTTTTAGAAAATTTGAATGGTGTAATTGCGCATATATTTTAGATTCAAATGTTATATTTTTATTATATGTGGATGACATAGTCGTGTTTGGGAGAGAACAAAAACATGTCGACACAGCTATTAAATTGTTGAAAAATAAATTTGACTTAACAATTTTGGGGAAAACTAAAAAACTTTTAGGGGTTGAATTTTTAGAAACTGACAAGAAACTTTTTATTCACCAACTTGAATATATAAATAAAATTTGCAGAACATATGATAGGTATTGCTACCCAATATCATCATTACCTATAGCGAAGGGGGTTATTTACTCTAAAACACAGTGTCCACAGGATAAAGTTGAAATTGAGGAAATGTCTAAAATTCCGTACAGGAGTCTTGTAGGCTGTCTGGCGTTCTTAGCTAACAGAACGAGACCCGATATTTCATACGCAATCAACATTTTTTTCCAGTTTCAACAAAATCCAGGAATGGTACATTGGATGGGACTTCTTAAGTTACTAGGATATATAAAATATACTAAATTTAAAACTCGACATTTCTAATATTAGTAACCTAGATCTTAATGCTTATTCTGACGCTGATTTTGCAAATAATCGTGATAGTAGAGTTTCGATGGGAGGTCATATAATTTTTGTTGATCAGGCTCCAGTAGTTTGGCGTTCTTTTAAACAGAAATCGGTATGCTTGAGTACCATGGAATCTGAATTTGTTTCCTTAACGGAAGCATCGAAAGAACTCACTTGGTATGAACGTATTTGCAAGGAGTGTGAGAAATTTAAAATTATACCCCAGAATAAAAACATCCCAAAGTTGTTTGTTGATAATCAAGCTACTATTAACTTTGTTAAATCCCCGCTTGAAAACTATCGAACAAAGCACATAGACATTAAATTATTTTTTGTAAGAGACCTAGTTTACCAAAAACTTTTTGAATTAAAGTACATACAAAGTAAATCAAACTTATCAGATGTTTTTACGAAGCCACAACAAAAGATAGAACTAAAAAGATTTAGAGATGCAGTGTTTTGTGATAGTATGATGAAAGATAATGAACTCTGTAAATGAAATGATGGACTTTAACTTAAAGTGAGACATTTGAAGTTGTTCTAATTTTTTTTTTCAATGCTTGTGAACTGATATTTTCCTATATTATGTAATGTATATTTGTATTATGTAATGTATATTTGTATTATGTAATGTATATATATATATATACTCTTTTTGAAAGTGTAAAGAGGGGGGCCAATGTTAGTAACCCGGTTCTTTGCACTTCCCATTTTCACAGTAATGTTGCTTCATGCTGTATGTATGACGCCACTCTGAAGGAGTGAGGTCACAACTCCGTTTTTTCTGTTTTTATTTCTTTTTGTATCGATACTAGCTCCTTCAATCGATATGTAAAATTGTATGTAAGTACTCGGGTATAAAAGGGGAGTACATACTTGTAACTGGGAGCTTTTGAGCTTGGAGCATTTGTTATTGCCTTGACTTTTTTTTAGCTGTTTGGGTAAGTTACCCAACGCTATGTTAGTTACTATAAAATGTAATTAAACTTCTCTTATTTTTGATTCTTCGAGTCGTATTTTTTTTTTCTCCTTATCAAGACTCTGCTATGTTTCACTGAGGCAGCTTTATTTGAAAGATTATTCAACAGAATTCATATTTCAAATGCCTGCTTAATGATCCGCTAAACTCACGGCGCAACAGTCCAATGTGGAATAGTGCCGGTGGTACCCATCTCCGCTTTCTTGACCGTGGGCTTGGGGTGTCATACAGCATATGTCTCAGTCAGGAGGTCAACCTTAAGTGGGACCCCCAGAGTTTAGCTCCCAATCATGCTTGGTCCTCATTTTATCGACCCACTCAAGGGATGAAAGGCTGAGTTTAATGATCTGCAGGGCTAATATAAATCATAACTTACATTATTTTTAGGTTGCAGTTTGGAAGTGGGTCAGGCTTTATTAATATGATAATTTAGAATACGCGGCAAATGTAATTCTATAGGAGGACGCGTTTTCTTGTTACTTACACACACACACACACACACATATATATATATATATATATATATATATATATATATATATATATATATATATATATACACTAGCTGAATACCCGTGCTTCGCTACGGAGTACATTCAAATTAGATACAACGGTCAATGTATGCAATTAATGCCAAAAAAAAATTATATTTATAAAAAATTCGTATATAGAAAATAATGTAGAAGAAAATATTCAAATTGAATATAATAGAACATACTAAAGGTTATAGCACAGTTAATAAAGTACAGTTTGAGGAATATTTCTTTTACTGTATTTTAATATTTTTTTCGATAATGTCCAATCATCTGCCGCATTAGAAAGAAAAAAAAATTTATGTATATTTATTTCATTGTTATGCACGTGACGACTAATTTATTTAAAGTACCAGAAAAAGAACTCCCGTGATCAGCATTTAATAAATTAAATTCTAAAAATTAATCTTTAAAAATTCACCAAAAATCAGAAAATGAAGATAAAGATTCGAAAAAGATTTCATTTTAAAGAAATTTTTATGATCTTTCTCGTGATATAAATTTTATACCCCTCGGATTATTATTTTAAATGCAAACGTAAAAAAAGTTTAAAAAATAGCTTAAAAATTTAATTTTAAAAAATCTAAGAATAATTTTTCAAAAATCTTTCATAGTGCACCCCTACACTATAAGAAAAATCGCCATGCAAAATTTCAGCCCTTTAGGTCCAGCAGTTTGGTCTGTGCGTTATCTGTCAGTCAGTCAGTCACTGAATCGTGTCCGGCGCCACCTGCGTGCCGATTTTGGTATGATTCGGCCCCACACATATATATATATATATATATATATATATATATATATATGGTCTCCCTGTCAGCGAGGACAGCTGCGGAAGCTGTCGAAATAAGCAACTTTTAGGGGCAAAATCCTTAAAACATCAATTAAACTCCGGGTATAAGACTCCGGAGTCCGATTTTCAAAAAATAATATGCCTATGCTTTAATCTGAACTATCAACAATATCTATACAAAATTTCAGCTCAATTGAAGCAATATTTTTTCATTTATAAAGGAACAAACATAGGCCTATTCAAAATAATCAATAAATATCACAGTTTCAATGAAACACACTGACTTTTGAATAATGTTCAATAATCCAAGTTCGATTTACACAAATTGTGCATAAAATTGTACATAAATTCAAAAACATAAAACTTATAAGTTAAATAAAGTTCTGTAATATTATACCAATAAATTTCCAGTTGATAGCTAATAAATTATAAATCTTTTTTTACCTTATATGTCCAATAAAAAGCGTAGTTCCAAATGTAATTTTCTTCAATAAACCCTTAAACGTTGCCAATTTCAAAGATTCTTTTTGTATTTA